>ML807219.1:107012-121654 GCA_009831015.1 Picea engelmannii
AAACTTCTCGATCTCCATCTTCGAATTGCTTGCCATTTCTTTTCACCTGAAAAACAATACCGTAGATCTCCCACTGTAACAAGGCTTATCACAGTCCCGAGCCAAACCCTTGACGACAAAGGCGTTCCCCTGAAGCCAATAAAGCTATGATACCAAATGTAAATTCTAACCTTGTACAATATCTACTGCAAACTGATATTCAGAAAATAACAGAAAAGATACAATGACAAATACAAACATTACACAGAGATTTTTCACCTGGAAACCCAAACCGGGAAAACCAACATATATTATATTCATACAATTGTGTTACATTGTTTACTATTATTTGGATTCATTTCCATTACTGTAAGAAGTATGGACATTATGCATATGAGTGCATAAAGAGATAGTATAATCAAAACAACAAAGGTCAATATCAGTCAAACAACACAAATAGTCCCTCCATCCCTATGTTTATGGCATGTGTTGAAGAAATGCCTATAGTTTCACTAGTAGAATGCAATGTTGCTAAAGAAAGTCCATGTGACATATGGTATCTATATTCAAGTTGCATTAATCACATGCCATGAAACTTTTATTTTTTTTCTAGTTTGGATAAGTTAGTCTAAACTAAATTTACACTTGGAACAGATATCCGAGTCACTATCTTAGGCCAAGGCAGTATTAACATTTTGACTAAATAAGGAGAGAAAATAATTATGCCTGATGTACATTATGTTTTTGGTCTAAATCATAATTTGATAAGCACACGACAATTGTTACAGAAATGATACATGATCCAGATGGATCTCGGTGGCCATCCACCTTTTTCATTGAATCACCATTTTGAGCCTGTGGTTTTGATAAACCATGACGTTCACCCTTTTGATGGGAAATTGAATGTAATGTCATCTTCATTTGTTAATTATAGACATCATGTAATGGTCTTATGTACATGCCTACAACATAGCGTTAATGCATTGGATCCCATTACAACTTTGCAGTTAAGCATGCTTGGGATAGAGTAGTACTGGGATGGGTGACCACTCGAGTACTAGTATTTTACATGCATATGACATTTTATAAATTTAGTCCAATTTATACAACATGCATCATGGGAATTGTTTTCCTCTCTCTCTCATATATAATTGAGGTGAAGGAGGCCCTTTAAGAAGACAATGGAGTGTGATGTAAATCTTCTTGTGAATGAAGCGTATCCAACATCTCTTTCTTTTTAGAGATAGGCTGCCCCATTTTTCCAGTTTGTGTTCTACAATGTTTTTCTATCTTATTCAGTAATAGAATTTGGGTTTCACTGTATTTCAATGTTCTCTTCTATATTTTTGCGTATTCCGTTGTTATATCTTGGTTATATTTCTTCCTTCATGTCGTTCTCAAAATAATCCAGATCAGGTCTCAGAGCAGGTCCATGACGAGGTCAGGGTATAGAGATTTAGGTCTTGAGCTAGTTTTGCTTGAGGACAACCACTCTTTCTAGCCCAAGCAACCTCCCATGGCAGAAGAAAAGAGAGACGACAGAGCAAAAGATCCTTTCAAGACGCTGCTCGAGGAAGTCCTCGTGCGAGAAAGGAACAAGATGATGGACAACTTTGCTCATATCCTTCGAAGACTACCAATGGTGACAACCGAGGCATCTTCGACAAGCAACAATTTTGCAAGTGCAACGTCCTTCAAGGTACAAGTCAATTTTGATATCCCTTTATTTGAAGGCCAAATAGTTGTATATGCTCTAGAAAAATGGTTGAATCTACTAGAAGGTTATTACTTTGTCCAAATTTTTCCCGACAATGAAAAGATCACCTTTGCACTCCTTAAATCCCTTCCCCATGTCAGATATTGGTGGGAAGGTTACTGGGAGAGGTACACTGCAGATGAATCTACACTATTTGGGAGAGAACCCACTTGGCCGACCTTTGTAGATGCCCTAAAGGAGGATTTCTACCCCGTCGGAAACTATGATGACCAATACATGAGATGGACAACTTCGCATCAGAAAAGAGACCAGATGGTGGCGGAGTACACCAACATCTTTCATACCTTGTGCTCAAATTTGGGTATCAAAGACTTCGAGCGACACCTAGTTTTGAAGTAACGCAGTGGTCTACATAGGTACATCCAAACAGAGATGGATTTCTTGGACATCTCCTCACTGGGAGCTTATTATCAATATGCAATCAAAATTGAGCAGAAATTCAAGTAGCAGAGTAAGTGGGAGAAGCATGGACAGAGAAAGGAAGACCAACCTCAAGAGAGCTAGTCCTAGATGCAGGCAAAGAAGGGTAACGAGAAGTCTAAGAAAGACACCGGAAAGTGGTGTGAGTTCCACAATATCCCTTGGCACAACACTAATGAATGTCACTCAATACAGTCATTGGTGGACGAGCTCAAAGATAAAGACCCAAACCCCGAATTGGACCCTAATTCAAAAAATGATAAAACAAGACAAATCCTTGATGCATAACCCATTGTTACTTTCACAACTACAAAAATCCAACCAGAAGAGGATCCTGAGGAGGGTGAGTGACTCTTCCATTCACATATGTGGGTGAAGGGGATCCCACTGCATTTTATTGTTGATAGCATAAGCCAAAAGAAAATCATCTCAGCAAAGGTTGTCAAGTAGTTGGATTTGCCAACAACACCACACCCGTAGCCATAAAACATGGTGTGGGTTCTCCAGGGTCAAGATCTTCGTGTCAGCCAACAATGTCACATATCCTATGGCATCAAGCCATTTGAGGATGACGTATTATGTGATGTTTCCCCACTGGAATTCTGTGATTTTCTATTAGGCCAACCATATATGTGGAGGTGTCATGATATTTATGAGTCTCAACCCCGTAGTGTCATTGTTACTCTAGGGGGTCAACTATATAGGATACCCGAAGAGTTTAAGCTATTGTCCCACCAAAACAATGCCACAAAGTAATCTCTCATACTGCAATGTTTAGACTCTTCACAATTCGATCATAAGGTGAATAGAAGGACACTGCAACCATTGCAGCCTCATCCCAAGACCTTTCTATTCAACAGAAGCAGATCGACAGGATTGTAGAAGAGTACCAAGATGTTCTTGTTGCACTTACGGGGGTGCCTCCACACTACCCAGTCAAGCAAGGTTATAATAGAACTCTTCATACTCGTCATGTTGTATCTTCACTGACAGAGTCCTCCCACACTCAGGTAGATCATGCAGCTAGACTGGTTGAATGGATTCAACCCCTCCAGTGACAGGTTCATGACAACCTTCAACAAGCTAAGCAGAACAACTTCTTCAGCAAGGCAAGCAACGCACCAAGCTTCAGATTTAGAAGAAGTCTCCCTGTCTCCCAAGGGAACTTGAGGCAATGGAGACCATTGCTTCTTAAAGGGGGAGGAATGATCCAGATGGATCTCGGTGGCCATCCACCTTTTTTAATGATTCACCATTTTGAGCTTGTGGTTTTGATAAACCATGAAATTCACCCTTTTGATGGGGAATGGAAGGTAATGTCATCTTCATTTGTTAATTATAGAAATCATGTAATGGTCTTATGTACATGCCTGCAACATAGGATTGATGCATAAGATCCCATTAGAAATCCGCAGTTAAGCGCGCTCGGGCTAGAGTAGTACTGGAATGGGTGACCACCCGTGAAGTCCTAGTATTTTACATGCCTATAAAATTTTATAAACTTAGTTCAATTTATCCCTCTATGGCATTTTATAAACTTAGCCCAATTTATCCCTCATGCATCATGGGAATTGTTCTCCTCTCACTCTCTCATACATAATTGAGGTGAAGGAGGCCCTTTGAGTAGGGAATGGAGTGTGATGTAAATTTTCTTGTGAATGAAGCGTAGCCAACATATCTTTCTTTTTAGAGATAGGCTACCCCATTTTTCCAGTTTGTGTTCTACAATGTTTTTCTATCTTATTCAGTAATAGAACTTGGGTTTCACTGTATTTCATTGTTCTCTTCTATATTTTTGTGTATTTCGTTGTTATATCTCAGTTATATTTCTTCCTTCATGTCATTCTCAAAATAATCTGAATCAATACATAATCTACATGGAAGATAATCATTGTTGATTATGGACATATATCCATGCAATCAACTTATTGCAAGAATTCATATGACAAGAAAAAAAATGTTTCCATTGACTTTGAAGCCAACCAAGAAGAAACATACAGCGCAAGCTATCTATGACATAAAATATGCGCAGTTTAACACTATATTTACAGCATAAAGTAAAGAAGTAAGTGTGCACAGTTCCAAGGAAGAAACAACTAGTGTGCATAGTTTCAAAGAAGATAGTGACATAGAGATGCATGCACCATTCTGATACAGAACCCCTTCCCTCCTAGGGATAAACTAACTCCTGGTCTCTGGATCTTTCTTTATCCCGAGTCGAAATGACTCTTTGGGCTTCAGATTGAACCCAAAACAACTACACATAGGTCCCTTTGTCCTATTTAGGCATAGGCCCTGTGATACTCACACCTCTTTGTCCACGTGCTCTGGCGCTCTTCAATTTTCGGGCAGTAGCTCCTTTACACTAGCCCCCTCCTTTGATATACCCTTGGGCTATAACCTTGCAGAAATGTGCATTTGCAGGCGCTAGCTTCCTTTTAACTAGCCCCTTCTTACATGTGCCCTTGGGTGACGACTTCACATGACCGCACGACTACCATTAAACCTCACGCTCCTTCAATCCCTGAAATACTATGGGACCGTCAATCTTGCGATCTTGATGGTACCTCTGGATTGATGGTTCAGATCTGCCCTCTCCAAATCCATGGACCATATCTGTCTCTCTGAATCAACGATTGTGCTCCTGCTTCGAGATTTTGGCCTCCTCAACCAGATCAACGGTCCTTTGCCCCCCTTCTTGATTAACGGTCAGGATCTCTTCTCCGAGTCTTCAGACATTTTCTCCTTCACTTTTCTCCAAATTCCTAGATCTGGCACTGCGTGTCCTCCTTCACATCGACGACTCTCGTTATTTCTAGGATTTCATCCTTCAGTGTTCTCAAATCTTAACAACCACAAATCTACGAAGTGAAATGTTCCGGAGTGATGGATCTTCTGACACTTGTCCTCTCCTGATCCAACGACTGTTCAATGGATATCTAACAGAGTGAATATTTTTCCTTCATGTGTCCCTTCGCAGATCAACGATCCACATGCTCTCTTTGGGATCAACAACCCTTAATCATTTTAGCCTTCGACGCTTCAAAACTTTACGAAACTTCTTTCCATAAAAACCCCGTAGTATAATCTTCCAAAGTCCACAATCTGGTGACACCTATCCTCTTCCATATCGATGAATATCATTTTCTTCGGCTGTTCGGATCTCCAGAGCTTCATCTCTTTGGGCTTTGGGAGTCTGAACTCCTATGCACTCGCTTCTCCCAAAGTGATTTCACCTGAAATCTCAGATCTGTTGACAATTGTCTCCTCACAGATCGATGACGCTCGGCTCTTTGGCTATTCAGGATTCGTATGTTTCAACAGTCCATCCTCATCTTTCTCTTGATCTTGTGACTTTCCGACACATGTCCCCCCAAATCTCACGGTTCAGATTCCACATCTCTTCATCCCTTTAGGCTTCAGAAGTTTCAAACTTCTGGGCGCTCGTTCCTCCTGGAGCGTCTTCACCCGAGATGGATGGATTTTTGCCACACATCCTTCCAAATGATGGATGGGCCAAAATGACTTTGGGACTTTGAGACCTTTATGATTACACTCTTCAATATGTGTGCAGAATGTTAAGGCTCGTGCACCTCCGTTCGGATCCAACAATTATTGATCCTTTGCGCTTCGATCCAATGGATGGGATCTATTCTTCTTCTTTACACTTCCTCTATTCACTAGACGTAGATATAATGGTCAGGCTCCCTTCCACAACCGATCAGATGGTTGTTTTCACTCCTCCCCCTGAGCTTTTGACTTCTTCTGCCTTGGAAGAGTTTCGTCACTGTTCAAAGGTCTCGACCTTTGAACTTTCTCTTGCGAACCCGACTATCTTAGTCTCTCTTTCACTATTGAAAGCGATAATTATTATGATATTTAGGACTTAGAATAAGTACATCACCCATGAATTCCTTGCGTTATCCAATCTAAGATTGATTTCCTCGAAGATTTTGATCTCCCACGCACACCTTGCATTCTAGGATTTCATCAAACTCAGATCTGAAGGATTTCTTGAAAATAAATTATTCTCGCCCTCCTGGCGTTCTCCTTGCTCGATGCACACCTTGCAGAGATTCTGCTACAGAGTATTCAGTAACTTTTTTCTTCCCAAAATCAACACAGAGTTCTTCCTATGCACACTTGCACTCGCTCGATGCCCTCTTGGTAGAGATCTACAGAGTTCTCAGTAACTTTGCTTCTCTCTGAACTCAACAAAGAGTTCTTCCTGTGCACTCCTTGCACTTTTGCTGATGAAGGTTCAACGGTATCCCTCTAGATATTTCCTTGAGGTTAACTCACCTCTGTCAACGCACTCCTTGCGGACTGTGTGCACTCCTTGCACTCGGAAACTCTAAGAAGAGAAACAATTGAAACACATACAATAATTCACCAATTCATACATTCCAACATGAAAGAAATATAAAATCATAACAATGAATACAAATACATAAACACACCATATGCAGGAAAAACTGCTTTTCTATTATCATCGTGTGTTTATATAGATGTTTACAAAAACTGGACTGCAACAGAGTCCCAATTCTCTCAAGATCTCTCTCAGAACTATTCTACCTCCTAAGTCTCCTAAGACTTTCTCTACCTGAGATATCTCTCTCAAGTCTCCTAATTACAAAGCAAGGGCTCCACGAGCTTATCCTCACCACTGCCTTAGTTCTATCGCTATCTCAGTTACAATACCATACTCCTATGGCTACATTCCAATAATGTTTATCCAGACTTGACTATGATATGGACCTGCTACAGGTAACCATTTAAGACAACCTTGTCCACTATCTGTACAGAGGCATGGCCTGACATTTATCAACCTTACAACACGAAATCCATATAGGATCAAATTTAAAATTGAAAAATGGGAGGGTTGGTGCCTCTCCCTTTCTCCATTGTGCATCTGGGTGTTGGCACGATGGTGCATTACTGAGGTGGAGCAATGCTCCTGCATCATACTCCACTGCTAGGAAAAACATGAGCTCCTCTTCTCCAGTGTTGAAATCTTCCTGGATCCCAAACTCTTCCTTGGAGTTGTCCTCTTACTCCTCTTCATCCATGCCACTGCTGCTGCTGCATTCTCTTCTTCTTCTTTCATGTTGCTATGGCAAGTTATTCTCTATTTAGCTCTCCTTTTCTGACTGCTTCTTGTGTTGACCTCATCATCATCTTCCTGATATCCTCTATCACCTTGTCCAACTGCTCCAATGGATGGCTCTTATTATGAAGTCTTCTTGGCTACAACTCTACCTTATCAATGGGTAGATCATCTTGATCCCACATGTTTTCTTTACTTCCCCTTGTGGCACTAGTTTTCCACTCGGCTACAGACTCCAATTCCGTAGTCTCATCATTGAGTTGTTGTTCAAATCCTCCTTCTGACAACTTTGCTTCTGCCAGTTCAGTTGCTAGCATATCTCCAGCTTCCTTTAATTGCTCGCTTGGCTAGTATGCTCCTCCATCTGTCTCCAACTTAGCCTGTTGGATATGCCTACTTCTATCCAGGATTTCCAGTTCATCATGCATCTCAACAAATTCTATGATGTCTGCTTCCTCTTCTGCTGCTAGCTCCAGTGCTGCAATCATCTCTTGTTCAGCTTCCTGGCGAAATTTTTTGAGAAATTCTGTTGAATGTTGTTCTCCTGAAATTTGCATGACTCTCTTCTGGCAACCATCTGCTGGTTCTGGATTGTCCAACCAATCCTCCAACATCCTCAATTCTATCTCCCATTATTCAACTGTGTTCTCCTCTTCTTCTTCTCCTTGGGAAGATCTTGATACCTTCTCCTTCATCATGACAACAACTGCTGGATGTCCTTCCCCTGCTATTGCACTTTCATCATGTGCACTGGCCTTCACTTGGTTGTTTGGTAGGAATTATTTGATCCCTCCAATGATCAAAATATTCTTCTCATCCTCCTCCTGGATGGTGAGATTTTTTAACTTTTCATCAACTTCATTCACATGGTCTGCAAACCCACATGAATCTTCACCTATCAACACTCCTTGTTGATATGAACTCTCAACAGATTCCGTGAGACTCTCAAATAGTCTCATCTCTGCCCACCTAAAAATTTGGGACTTCTCTCCTTCCCACCTAGCAGTCTATGAGATCAATCGATCCCATCTCATTACCCACCTGGAAATTTGAACTTTCAACATTGATCCTCTGGCAATATACAAGATATTCCACTGATCTCTTTCTATTTCCCACCTGGCAACTTGAAAGTCCATTTCTGCTCACCTGACAATTTGTGAAATCTTCATTTGATCTCACCTCCTCCTCATCACTGAGGTTCCTTCCAGTTTCTGGTCCACAGATGTGAACCACTTCCTCTTCATCTCTGAGTATTTTGACATACCTCAACTACGTCTTTAACAAATGTTTCTTTCCTCTAGTCAACAATCTCTTGACTGACCACTTCATCTTCTTATTCATGGGCCACTCATACACCCAATGCGCTTTAGAATTTTGCTGCATCTTAAATGTCAGTTGTTCCATCCTTTCTCTTATCTCATTAAGCTCCACATCCACCTCTGGATTGAATTTCTTCTTTCAGCCTTCTCTTCGACCACGATCATGGCCTTCAATAGACATTTCCACCTTCTACCCACCTTCCTGGAAAGCCTATGGATTACTCCAAATTCGAGAGCATCTCCATATTCTCTTACATCTCACCTGGTTGTTTAAATTTTTGTTGTTGTGCTCATGCAACAACCTCCTCACAGAGGATTAGTACCCTGCTTCCTTCACCTGCTGACTACAGGAAAACTTTAACTTCTGATACCAGCTGATGTTATCGGATTACCTCATTTTACTGTCTTTCCCTTTGCCTTCTATCTGCAAACAAATTTTGGCTATCCCCTCTTTCTCTTTCGCCTGAAATCTACAAACGAAAACCAGCTCTGATACTACCTAGTATCAGAGCATCTCCTTTACCTCTTCTCTGCTAGAGAATTAAAAAAAAATCTGAGCTCTGATACTACCTGATATAGACCCCCTTCCCTCCTGGGGCTATAAGACCTCCCAGTCTCTAGATCTTTATTTCTCTTGAGTCAAAACGACTCTTTGGGCTCCAGACTGAACCCAAAACAACTACACACAGGTCCATTTTTCCTCTTTAGGCATATTCCCTGTGATACCCACACCTCTTTGTCCGCGCACTCTAGTGCTCTTCAATTTTTGGGCACTATCTCATTTACACTAGCCCCCTCCTTCGATATGCCCCTAGGCTATAACCTTGCAGAAATGTGTGTTTGCAGGCACTAGCTCCCTTTTCACTAGCCCCTTCTTACATGTTCCCTTGGGTGACGACTTCACATGACCGCCTAATTACATGTTAAAGCACACGTTCCTTCAATCCCCGAAATTCTATGGGACCGTCAATCTTCTGATATTGACAATACCTCTGGATTGATGGTTTATATCTTCCCTCTCCAAATCCATGGACCGGATCTGTCTCTTCGAATCAACGGTTGTGCTCCCGCATCAGGACTTTGGCCTCCTCAACCAGATCAACGGTCTTCTAGCTCCCTTCTTGATTAACTATCATGATCTCTTCTTCAATTCATTGGACCTTTGCTCCTTTTCTTTTCTCCATATTCCTAGATATGGCGTCGCGTGTCCTCCTTCACATCGACGACTCTCGTCGTTTTCAGGATTTTGGCCTTCGACGTTCTCAAATCTCAACAACCACAAATCTCCGAAGTGAAATATTCTAGAGTGATGGATCTTCTAACCCCTGTCCTCTCTTGATCCAACGACTGTTCAATGGCTGTCTAACGCAGTGAATATCCATCCTCAACATGTCCCTTCGTAGATCAACATTCCATGTGCTCCCTTTGGGATCAACGACCCTTAATCATTTCGACCTTCTGCACTTTAAAAATTTACGAAACTTCTTTCCATTAAAACCCCGTAGTGGAATCCTCCGAAGTCCACGATCTGGTGACACCTGTCCTCTTCCATATCGACGAATATCAGTCGCTTTGGTTGTTAGGCTCTCTAACGCTTTGGCTCTTTGGTATTTAGGAGTCTCAACTCCTATGCACTCGTTTCTTCTGGAGTGCTTTCACTCAAAATCTTAGATCCGCTGACAACTGTCTCCTCACAGATCGATGACCCTCGACTCTTCAACTATTCACGGTTCGGATGTTTCAACATTCCATCCTCATCTTTCTCTTGATCTCGTGACTTGCTGACACGTGTCCCTCTGAATCTGATGGTTCATATTCCCTCCGGCTCCTCGGCCCTTCGAGCTTCACAAGTTTCAAACTTCTGGGCGCTCGTTCCTCCCTGAGCATCTTCACCCGAAATGGATGGATTTTCACCACGTGTCCTTCCAGATGATGGATGGTCCCAAATTACTTCTTGACTTCGGGACCTTTACAAGTCCTCTCTTCAGTATGTGTGCACAATGTTAAGGCTCATGCACCTCCATCCAGATCCAACGATTGTCGATCCTCTGCGCTTCGATCCAATGGATGGGATCTGTTCTTCTCCTCTGCAGTTCCTTTGTTCACTGGACATAGATCTAACAGTCCAGGCTCCCTTCCACAACCGATCAGATGGTTTTTTTTGCTCCTCCCCCTGATATTTTGACTACTTCTACCTTGGAATAGTTTCATCACTGTTCAAAGGTATCGACCTTTGAACTTTCTCTTGCGAACCTGACTATCCGGGTCTCGCTTGCGCTCTTGAAATCAATATTTCTTTTGATCTTTATGACTTAGAATAACTCTGTTACCCACACGTTCCTTGCGTTATCCCTTCTGATCTTGATCTCCTCAAATATTTCAATCGCCTACGCACACCTTGCATTCTGGGATTTCGTCAAACTCATATCTGAAGGATTTCTCGAAAATAAATTCTTCTCGCCCTCCTGGCATTCTCCTTTCTCGATGCACACCTTGCATAGCTTCTTCTACAAAGTATTCAGTAACTCTGTTCTTCCCGAACTCAACACAGATTTCTTCCTGTGCACACTTGCACTCGCTCGATGCCTACTTGGCAGAGCTCTACAGAGTTCTCAGTAAATCTGCTTCTATCTGAAATCGACAAAGAGTTCTTCATGTGTACTCCTTACACTTCTGCTAATGAAGGTTCAAGGGTATCCCTCCTGAGCTTTCCTTGAGGTTAACTCACCTATGTCAACACACTCCTTGCGGACTGTGTGCACTCCTTGCACTCAAAAAATCTAAGACGAGAAACAATTGAAACTCATACAATATGTCACCAGTTCATACATTCAAACATGAATGACATATAAAAGCATAACAAAAAAGGGAAATTGCCGAGTAATTTAATGAGGGTCAAAAGTCCCAAAGGCTGGAGTAAAAAAGGGTCGTTGATGAGCAGAGGGACACGTGGAGAGTGGAGATTTACTTCGGAGAAAATTCACTCTAGAGGGAAGTGAAGAGTGAAAACATGAAAACTATCGAACGCTGGAGCATTGAAGTTAATCTGAGCCATCCGTTGGGATAAAACGCATGGCGGAAGATCTGTCACTTCGGAGGATTGATACTCTAGGAGAAATAACGAGGAGGAGCGTTGAACATAAGTCATCTGAAATGGAGTAAAGGACGAATCTCAACCATCAATCAAGAGGATCACATGGCGCTTGATCTGAAGCTCCAGGTATGGATCACTTCGGAAGAAAAATGTCATGTAACACTCAGAACTCCTAAAGCTAGAGTCCCGAAGTAGATCATAGACATTGGCTATCAGAGAAGCACAAACCGTAGATTTGGTCCATGTGATTTTGTGGGTCCGGAGTTCGGGGAAAAAGGAGTAAGATGCATTCAAAAGCATCGAAGGCGGAAGTCACGAAGGGGGATAGCCTAAGGTCATAGCTCGTGGTCATATTGAATAATGGCCTAGAAGAGGAGCTAGCACTCGCCACTTAGTGTTACTAGAAGCGCCCAAGATTGGGGTGGTGGGTGAATTTAGTTGGCGGGGTAACAAACAAGAGCCTGTGTAAACTAATTTTAGGGTCTAACAGAGGCCCGAAGAGCTTATTCGGCTCAAGTATTTTGAAGATCCTTGATCGGGAGGTTGCAAAACCCCTAGGATAGAAGGGGGGTTGCATCAAGTGGTATCAGAGCCTTAGATTTAATTTATGTAGGCATAAGAGACAAAGGAGATAGTCTGATACCATCAAGTGGTATCAGAGCCTCAAATTGTGCTCTGTGTGTGAAGAAAAGGTTGCCACAATTCCACCTAGAATATGTGTAGAGCCACCTGTAGCAAATCGAGCTGTGGAAAGGGAGATGAGAGAATTTCGTGCCATGTTAGATGTTATGGAGACAACAGAAAAGAGAGCACTTGATGTTGGATACGTCAGTGATGCAGAGGGAGAAGAAGTGGAAGTTGAAGAAGTTGCAAGAGAGGATGTTGCAGAAGAACGCTTGTTGAAAGAGGTTGTCAATTGGGAGTTAGAGAGAAGATAGACATCTCAATGTACAAAGGAAATTTAGATTTTGAAGAATTGTTTGATTGGATAAGATCAATGGATAAGTACTTTGACTATGAAGACGTTGATGAGGAGAAGAAGGTGAAACATGTTGTCACCAGATTGAAGGGACATGCAGCACTATGGTGGGATGAATTGCAGGCTGACAAAAGATGAAAAGGAAAGAAAAAGATCAAGAATTGGGACAAAATGATAGCCAAGATGACAACTAAATTCATACCCAAGGACTATCAGATAAATCTGTTTAGGAAGTTGCAGAACCTGAGACAGAAGGGAATGATAGTGAAAGAGTACACAAATGAGTTTTACAAGTTGAACATCAGGGTTGGACAGAGAGAGAAAGATGATGAAAAGGTTTATAGGTATATTAATGGCACGAGATATAAAATCTAGGATGAAATAAACATGATGACAGTAAGGAAAATGGAGGATGCTTATCAGATTGCACTGAAGGAAGAGGAGAAGTTGGCCAAAAAATAGAGCCAACAATGAAGAGAAAGAATTCTAAACAGAGGTAAGGGATTTGTCCATGATAAGGCATAAAATCCCAAGGTTGAGACTGGGAAACCACATAGTCACTCAGAGAGAGGAGGAATTTCTTAAGGAAGACAATATGGTGGTAGAAATTATTTTCCTCAAGGAAGAGGAAGAGGCAGAGGAGGAGAGGTGAAGTGTTATGCCTGTGGAAAAACAAGACACATGTCTTGGGAATGCCCCGAGAGAAAGAAATAAGGAGGAGGTGAAGCTCACATTTCAGAAGCGCATAAGCAGAATGCTGAAGGAGAACATGTAGAAGATGGGAAATATTTGATGATGAAGAAGGTTCTCTTGAATCCAAGTCTATAGGTTGAAAAATCAATGCAGAGGAACAATTTGTTCAGAACTTCTTACAAGACTAAATATAGGGTATGCAAGGGGATAATTAACAATGGGAGCACTGATAACTTAGTATCCATAGAAATGGTGGAGAAATTGGAGTTGGAGACAACTGCACATCCAAATCCATATAGAGTCTCATGGTTGCAGAAAGGACACCAGGTAATGGTAACTAAACAATTCCTAGTTGAATTTAATATAGGAGGATATAGAGATGAGATTTTGTGTGACGTAATTCCCATGGATGTATGTCATGTTTTGTTGGAGAGACCATGGCAGTTTGGAAAAAATGTCATTCATGATGGGAGAAAAAATACTTATACTTTGGAGAAGAATGGTAGGACACACATGTTACTGCCAATAGAGGAAAATAAAGTAAAGGAAGAATCCAAGACAAGTATACTTCTCATGAGTGGGAAGGAAACCCTAAGTAAGGTCAAGAAGGAACAAGAGATGAAATTTGTTGTGGTGATGAAATCCAGAGTTGTCCTTACAAATATTTATATGGATGATCTTCCTGAAGAAGTTCAAGAGCTATTCAAGAATTTTGTTGACACAATAGTGGATGAGTTACCTAGCTCATTGCCACCCATCAGGAGCATCAACCATCACATTGATCTAATACCAGGAGCAAGTCTACCGAAAAAAGCAACATATATATTATCACCTCAAGAGAATGAGGAGGTAAAGAGACAAGTCCAGGATTTGATGGACAAAGGTTTAGTCAGAGAAATCTTGAGTCCATGCGCAATACCAACTATGTTGAGTCTGAAAGAGGATGGAGGATGGAGAATGTGTACAGACTCAATATCCATAAACAAGATCACCATCAGGTACATATTTCCTCTGCCAAGGATGAATGACTTAATGGATTGTTTGAGTGGAGCAAATTATTTTTCAAAGATAGACCTGAAAAGTGGATATCACCAGATAGGAATAAGAGAAGGTGATGAGTGGAAAACAAAATTCAAAACAAATGAAGGGTTGTATGAGTGGCTTGTTATGCCATTTGGATTAACAAATTCCTCGAGTACTTTTATGAGGTTGATGAATGAGGTATTGAAAGATTTCATTGGTAAGTTTGTGATTGTATATCTGGATGATATATT
>ML807220.1:10211-49311 GCA_009831015.1 Picea engelmannii
CCAGAAGGTTTTGAGACCTTTGACAGAGAGTCGCATGTGTGCAAACTCAAGAGAGCACTGTATGGGCTGAAGCAAGCAACCCGTGCTTGGTACACTCGAATAGACAGCTATTTCACCGGATTGGGCTTCACCAAAAGTGAAGCGGATGCAAACCTATACCAAATTTTGGTGGAGGGTAAGCTCTTAATCATTGTTCTTTATGTTGATGATTTAATACTAACTGGTGATGAGCAATTGATACACTCATGCAAAGATGACCTTGCAAAGGAGTTCGAGATGAAGGATTTGGGCCTTCTTCATTATTTCCTTGGATTGGAAATATGGCAGTGAGATGGTGAACTTTTTGTGTTTCAAGGCAAGTATGCGAGGGAGATACTAGGTAAGTTTCACATGGAAGGCTGCAAACCCATGGATACTCCTCTTCCAAGAAACTGGAGGAAAGAGGATGCTACTTCTGGAGAGTTAGTGGATGCTACTGTCTATCGACAGTTAGTAGGTTCGCTAATGTATTTAGTGAACACGAGACCGGACATTTGCAATGCGGTTAACCAGCTAAGTCAAGTGATGGTTAAACCTACCAAACTCTTTTGGAAGGCGGGTAAGCATGTCCTGAGATATCTGAAGGGCACATCCGAGTATGGATTATGGTACAGACAGACGGATGAGGTGAAGTTGCATGGCTTCACGGATGCAAATTGGGCAGGCAGCCCAATGGACAGAAAGAGCACATTAGGGGGGATCTTTAGTATCGAATCTACAGTTGTTTCTTGGTACAGCAGGAAACAAAGATCTGTGGCACTTAGTTCAGCGGAAGCGGAATACATGGCAGTGAGTCAAGTTGCATGTGAGGCTATCTGGATGAGAAAGATCTTGGTTGGTTTGTTTGGTTCTCATTTAGATCCGACAGTGATTTATTGTGATAATCAGAGTTGCATTAAACTCTCGATTAATCCTGTGTTTCATGATAGATCTAAGCATATAGATATCCGGTATCATCGTCTCAGAGATTGTGTGCAACGGAAGATCATGTTGCTTCAATACATTCCTATGGAAGATCAGGATGCAGAGATTTTGACGAAGGCGCTCACCAGGAGCAAATTCGAATACCATAGAAACAAGATTGGGATGAAGGATAATCCCTTTCTTGTTGAGAGGGAGTGTTGAAAAGTCAACAAGAAACATG
Source organism: Picea engelmannii (assembly GCA_009831015.1). NCBI lineage: Eukaryota > Viridiplantae > Streptophyta > Pinopsida > Pinales > Pinaceae > Picea > Picea engelmannii. The sequence goes on from ML807220.1 coordinate 11,395, forward strand.
TGTCTAATTTACTTTTCCCTTAAATAAATTGGACAATAAATATTAATCTATTATCTCATAATTACTTGAAATAATTAACTGAAATGGCAAATCAGTTAACTATGGGAAATTCGAGTTCAAAGGTTGACTGGTAAGACATGGAGGTGACTTGAAGTTGTAACAGAGTTATAAGTGTAGTTATGAGAGTTGTTAAGTAGTTTAACTCAGTTAAGTGAGTTAAGCCCAGTTGTACTAGTTGTAACTGAACTTACACTAGTGAGAGTTCAGTGAATTAATTATTAATTAATTCAAAAATCAGTGAACTCACATGCAACTGAAGATTCACCACGGTTAACTACATGCATGTCAGATCCAGTGGAGACCCAGTTGAGATAACAGGTGAAAGGGACAGTTTGGCTATCAATTGTGATTTGAGTGAAGTGCACTCATGCAATCACACATGTAGTGGATATGCTCATGAGCATGTGCAAACTAGGCAAATCGGAATTCATTGTGAAAATTCTAATTACAAGGATTGTGCAGAGGASGCAGGCTATCTGGACACAGAGAATTGGCACATGTATTTGTCAATTTTTGTATGACAGTGTGAGASAATTGTATTGTACTAAGAGCTCTTGGATTAGAGTTTTGTATGARATTGTTTCATGATCCATGATATACATAATATATGATAGTGGGTTTTTAGCTTTACGCTTTCCCGGTAAAACTTTTGTGTTATGTGTTCTTGATATTTCACTTTGTGATCGTGGTTTAAATTTCCGCAAGAATATTAGTAGAAGCGATTCTGTATTTAACAATGGCATATAATTGTTAGATCAGGGGAATCACAAGAAATACATTAATTGTATTGAAATTTCTACAATGTTCACGATTATAAGTTGCTTCAATTTACTTACTTTCAGCTATAGACATCCTCTTATTTCACACTCGATGAATTTTCTATCATTAGTGTAACGTCGCCCGGCCCAACCAAAGGACATTACAGTGCAGAATACACATAACAAAATTTATGCTAACTAATTTAATTCATTTACAGTTAACTCATTTCCTGTAGCTTTTGGCTACAAATTAAAACAGATTTAGCTATTGTTTATAAACCATAAAACAGATGCATCTACAGCATATTAATAATCAACATGAAATGCATCTAAACAGCTCATTACAACAACATATAATTATTCTCATTTACAAAGAGTTCATGCACAGCAATAACACATGTGAACAACACGGCAACAAGATAAAACACTTGTCGTTAAACAAGAGTTGTGCAACCAACTGCTTGGGACGGACGTTCCACCCAACCATAGACTGATTCTTCCAAATCTCAACAGCCAGTCACCCTCGAGCTGAGGCTAGCAATCTACAAAAGAGGGTGGTCTCTCACAGTCCACTCACAACTCATAAAACTCACAACCCAACTGATATTCTCCTACAACTATCCTGATTTTATACCAACTCTTTTCCTCTTGACCTATACAACCCAAGGATTGCACCATTCATTTATCAGGGATAGCCCAAGGGATGTACCATCTGTTTATCAGGATTAACCCAAGGAATGTGCCATTCTTTTATCAGGGTCTCTTTGGCACAGGTAACTACGAATCTCTCAGCTGGGAACTCAAGGGAAAACTGCTACTAGGAAAAACTATAAGCAAACCAGCAGCAAACACTCGTTGTTTTAGTGCAACTCACACAAGAGTTCACTCTTCATTCCTGATAACCTAGCTCTTCAATTTTTTAGCGCCAATTCGCTCCAATTACGCTTCAACGTGCTCTAGAATTCGCCCTCCATGGCTACATCAGCATCAAGCTCTGTTTCTTGCTCTCTCCTTGTTTTCCATGCACAAAAACTCAATCTGTAAAATTGTTGTCCCAACCCATACGAATTTCCTCTCTTTGGCTTACCTTTCTTGACTCACACTCTTCCCCAAGCTTATCGTACTCAACTCCCATGTGCCCAATAACTTTGGGATGTGACCACTCACACCCACCCTCTTACATGTATTCAATGATTGGCTTTGGGAACACTCAATCAGAAATGGGAAGGTTCATATACAGATAGCAAATTTAGGAAAATGGGTTGAATTAATATACATGGGCAATTCCCCCTTTGGACCCCTCTTGGCCATTATCTTAAACACTCCCCTCTCTTGTGGATTAATTCAGCCCCCATCTCTTGTCCATGTCCCCTTAGCAGCTGGCATCACATTTTATTATTAAAACATTGAAATACAATTCGCATATTACATCGCTTTGGCAGTAGCCACACATTTTATCTACATAAGCATTAATTAAACCAGGGATTACAATGGGGATGTTGCATTCCCCCTCCCCTACAAGTGTGCACCGTCCTCGGTGCACTCTATGCCGATATACATATATATATTCAAATTTACATCACAATACTTAGAAATAAAATTCTACAATTTAACAACTCCAGTAGCAGCCCCAACCGTAATCTCATGTTCCTCTCAACTCGCAGACCCGAGGAATGCACCATTCGTTTATCAAGGATAACCCAACGGATGTACCATATGTTTATCAAAGATAACCCAAGGAATGAGCCATTCTTTTATCAAGGTCCCCAACGCAGTTGGCTAGGACTCCGAGATGTGGTTCCAAAATTTTAGCTACTCAAAATGGAGTCTTGCATTATGTTTTCTTCAAAACTGTCAAAAACTTGCGAGTATTATGCCCGCATGTTTTCTTCATGCTCCCATGTAGCATCTTCAGGACCGTAGCAAGTCCATTGAACCTTTACCAACCCTATGGCTTTGTTCCTAAGGACTTTGACTTTCCAGTCTAGGATGTGTATTGGTTCCACCCAGAAATCCCCTTCGTGCTCCACCTGGATCACATTCCAATCAATTATGTGGTTAGTATCAGGCACATATTTCTTTAACAATGACACATGAAATACATTATGCACTCTCATGGATGCAGGAAAAGCAAACATGTATGCACCTGGCCCTATCTTTTCTAATATTTCAAAAGGCCCACAATATCTCGCTGCCAACTTCGGGCAACTTCCTAATCTTAGCGAGCTTCTCTTTGCCTTCACTTTCAAAAACACATGTTCTCCCACTTTAAAATCTCTAAAAACTATGTTCTTGTCTGCATAACTTTTCTACCTATCCTGAGCAGCTTTTAATTCTTCTTTATCTTTTCCATCTGCTCTTCCATTTCCTTTAACAATTCTGGCCCAACAACTGCTATGTCTGTTGGATTATCCCAACTCACTGGAGTGTTACATTTTCTGCCATACAATGCTTCAAACAGACTCATCTTCAATGAGGCCTGATACCCATTATTGTAGGCAAATTCAACTAAATGAATATAATCTGCCCAATTTGATGGTTGATCCATCACATACATTCTAAGCATGTCCTCAATTATTCTGTTAGTTCTTTTTGTTTGCCCATCTGACTCTAGATGATATGTTGTACTGAGATTTAAATTTTTTCCAAAGCCCTTGAACAAACCCCTCCAAAAATTAGAAGTAAACTTTGGATCTTTGTCTGAAACTATTTCCTTAGGTACTCCATGTATCCTAGCAACTTCCGTCATGTAGATATCGACAATATCTGTTGCCTTGTGTGTAGTCTTTACTGGAATAAAATGTGTTGCTTTAGTTAATTTGTCCATCACCACCATGATGGAATCATGTTACTTCATTGTTCTGGTCAGCTTAGTAATAAAATCAATTGTAACTACTTCCCACTTCCATTCTGGAATGGGCAATGACTGTAGCAAACCTTTTGGATGTCTATGCTATGTCTTCACTTTTTGGCATTCTAGACATTTGGCTATGTAGTTAGCCACTTCTTTCTTCATTCCTGGCCAAAAGTATTGGCTTCTTACTGCTGCAATTGTCTTCTGATATCCTAGGTGCCCGACATATGGCACATTATGCATCTTCTTCAGCACTGCATTTTTCAGCTCATTGGAATTCGGCACATACACCTTACCTTTGTACATGAGAATTCCATCTTCTTTCAGCTCATAATAATTAAATTTCTGCTGAAAATTACCTTGTTGTAATGTTTCTTTATTTTCACATAGTGTTGATCTGAATTTGATGCTGCAATAATGTTGTCTTTTAGATATGTCCTATACATGTTGATGGTTGCAATATGCACTGCATGACCTCTCCTGCTAAATGCATCAGCCACTTGATTTTCCTTGCCCTTTATATGCTTAATTTCGAAGTCATATTCACTCAGAAATTTCAGCAATCTAGTTTGCCTAGCATTTAGTGTTGGATGTCCAAACAAATGCTTCAAACCACAGTGGCATGTCCTTAGCTCAAATTTCTTACCCATAAAGTAATGCCTCCACATTTTTAATGCATGTACAATCGTGTAGCATAATTCCTCTCATGCTCTTTTAATTTTCTGGACCCATAGCATACCACATGGTCCCTTTGACTGAGAACTCCACCGAGCCCTTCCTTGCATGCATCGATGCACACAACAAAATATTCGTTTGGATCTGCAATCTTCAATATTGGTGCACTTGTCAATATTCCCTTCAATTGTTGAAAACTCTCTTCACACTTGGAAGTTCATTCAAATTTCACTCCCTTCTTTTGCAAAAAAGTGATTGGACTTGCAATCTTTGAGAATATTTTTATGAATCTTCGGTAATAATCGGCAAGACCCATGAATGATCTGACCTCTGTCACATTCTTTGGCGTTGGTCATCCTCTAATGGCCTCTATCTTCTCAGGATCAACTTCTATCCCCGTTGTTGATATTATATGCCCCAAGTAGTGAATCTTCTTTTGATAAAAGATGCACTTACTTAGCTTAGCATACAATCTATGCTCTCTTAAAACTTGCAACACCATTCTTAAATGTTGCTCATGTTCCTCTTTTGATTTTTAAAGTAGCCGAGGATATCATCTAGGAACACAATTACAAACTTGTCCAGGTAGTCCTTGAACACTCCATTCATCAAACACATAAAGACCGTTGGGGCATTTGATAGTCCAAATGGCACTACCGTGAATTCATAATGTCCATATCTTGTTATGAATGTTGTCTTGTTGATGTCTTCTTCCTTTATCCTTACTTAATGATAGCCTAATCTCAAGTCAATCTTCGAAAAATATTCTAGCACCTTTCAACTGATCAAACAAATCATCAATTATTGGCAAAGGGTACTTATTCTTTATGGTAACCTTAGACTTATTCTATATGGTAACCTTAGTAAATTGCCTGAAATCAATACAAAACCTTAAAGTTCCATCCTCCTTCACAAAAAGAACCGGGGCTCCCTAATGCGACACAATTGGGCGTATATACCCCTTCTTTAATAACTCTTCAAGTTACATCTGCAACTCCTTCAATTTGGGTGTGCCCATTCTGTAAGGTGTCTTAGACACTGGGGCAGCTCCTGGCACCAAATCAATAGAGAAATCAATGTCTCTCTTTGGTGGCAATCCTGGAATTTCTCTAAAAACATCTTCAAAATCCCTCAAGACCAGATGGTCTCCAATGCTTGCCAATTTGTCTTTGGTTGCCTCCTCCATATGGGCTGCAAACATCTAACATCCCTTCCTGAAGCTCTTCTTCAACTGCATAGTTGAAATCTCTCTAAGAGCTACAGCTCTTGAAATGCCTTGAATCTTGCCTTGCTACCCTTCCTCGTCAAGACATGTGATTGTCTTGTTGTAACAGTCTAGGACAGCATGATGTTTTTCCAACCAATCCATGACAATTAGACATTCATATGAACCCAATTGTATGATGTTTACATCTACCTTTGTGCTAAGTCCATTCATGTCTATCTTTAACCAACTCATCTTTTATGAAGTCAACATACCTCAACAATTCAAAGAACTATTTCTCATATTCCTCCATTGTCATGGTTCCCAACTTGAGTTCAAAGAACTCTTTCATCTTTCTCTCATCGTAATGCTCAGGCAAATATTTCTCTTGGAAATATCCTTTGAACTGCCTCCATGAAATCATCTTCTCATCAAGGTTCTTGGCTTGCTTAAGTTGATCCCACCACATGGTTGTCTTTCCTTGCAAGTGGTAGGTGGCAATTCTAGCTTCTACCAAGGAGGGGCAATCATGCAGCTGGAAATATTTCTTCATTTCCAACAGTCAGGCCTCGGCCTCTTTACCCTTCCGGTGTTCACCATTGAAAGTAGGTGGCTTGATTTTCCTGAGTTCACCTTGCAAGATGTTTGCCTCAGGCCTTCTTCTTTGCCTCTAAACAGGAGACACACTTGGGTTGCTCCCTGGCCCTGAACTTGCATGAGTCCTAGTGCACTGCCTTGGAGAATGATGGTGCCTACTCATGCTTCTTGACTGCCTATCATTTTCATGATCGTCCATTTTGCTAGGATATAGATGTTGATACTTGTCTAGCACTAGCTGCTTGCTTGGTGCCAAAATCGTTGTTGACTTGCTTATGCAACATACTCAAGCTTTGAAGTATCTCTTCCCGAGCCTTCATAATCCTTTCATTATCAGCCATGTAGCTCTGCACTTCCCTATGCAGCCTTCTCATATTGACAGGCTCTCGCCTATGTCTTCTTCCATTTGACTCTGTCTTGGCATTCCCCATGCTGACATGCAGACCTTTGATCTCTTCCTCACGGCTGTAAGATCCTTGAGCATCTTCCATAACTACAGTCCTCATATAAGAACCAAAGTTTTTTCCCCGTACCTCTAATTCTACAAGAAATGTGCATATAATAATTACTGTTAGAAATATGCATAGCATAAAACATTTCATCATATAGAATATAGGTTATTTCTTCATCAATTCATGAGGGACACATTGCACCAATTCAAATTTTGATTTGCTTGATGCATTCCTCCCTAAAACAACTTCCAACGACTATACTCATGCCACAATCTGAATTCTAAGTGAAAAGTTACAACAATTACATGCGGCAATTCCACTCTTTTTACTGTTCCAGAAATCTATTTATTAATTTCTGAGAAATTTAATTGGCCAAATCAAAATTATGGGTTGACAAATGTCTTCTACTCCTCAAGACCTTTCCAACAACTATTCGATTGCTCAATTCCAAGCTCCGAGCTGAGAGTTATGGTCCGGAGAAGTTCAAGTTGTTTTACTCAATTTACTCATGTATGCTACAGGTGTCTTATTTCTCTTCCTCACATTTTCAGGTACCCATAACCAAAATCTGAGTCCACCACTAGCTTCTATGGGTCATAAGCTTTCCATCGACTACTCCTATGCCCCAAACGAACTTCTGAGCATAGAGTTATGCCCTCTGGAAGTAATATTGGTGCCAAAATTTTACCCGTTGATCTCAAATCACGATGCACAGTAACCATTGATCTCACCTTGTCGACCATTAGCGATAGACATCATCCTTTGGGCACACACATCGTTTTCCCCCAACTGTCGATGCAACCATCGACCATCAGTGCAACTCCCCAATGACCAACTTGCACACAACTCCAAACCGACCGACCTAGCCATTAGTCGTCGGCTATCGCCAACTTTCATTGGCAAATGGAACTCTCAAAAACTTCGATCGACGCCCGACGATTTGTTGATGATTACAGCTTCGTTAAACATCCTCCAGGACACAAACTGATTGAGTCAACCTGTGAGAGAGCCCATGAGTTGGGTGTGCCCATGTGATGGGTGTGTCATTCCTCTCTGAGACTAAGATGGGACGTTGTGTGCCCCTGTGTGGGGTGAGGATGCCCATGAGATGGGTGTATCGATGTGTATGCCCCTGTGTGGGGTGAGGATGCCCATAAGATGGGTGTGTCTCTTGAGATGAAACGATGTGTACCCCTGTGACGGGTGAAGGTGCCCATGTGATGGGTGTATCGTTCTCCTCTGTGCAGAGAGTTGAGACGATGTGGTACTCCAGATGATTCTCCTGTGTGACTCAGTGAAATAGAGATCTGTTGAGTAGGACGTCCCTGTGGCTGAGCACAGGAGGACGTGCCCCTAGTGGTTGAGCACTAATGGGTGGGTGAGATCCCTTGCTATATTGTTAGAGAGTGAGATTTACTTGTAACCTTAATTGTGATGTAAAGGGTACAGGTCGGCTCCACCATATGTAAAAGATAATTAATGTTTGTTGTAATAATTAATTATTTTCCGAGTTATTGAGGTCGGCCCTGTTGTGCCAATAGACACCACTTTTGGTCTGTCCAATCTAGTATAAATAAAGGTAATTTCCCTATTGAGGAAACACACAACACACAAGTCACTTGTCATTTGGAAATTTCAGCAAGTATATCTTCTAGGGCTGAAGTGCACACCTCTCTTGGGCGCAAGTTTCAAGGTAGTAGAGAACCCTCTTGTGTGCATTAGGGTTTCATGATTGGAGGATCTTTTCTTGAGAATATAGCAAAGGATTGTTGGGTTTTTCTCCCTTGTTGAGAAGGGTTTTCCCAGGATATTTCTTGTGTTCTTGTGCATGGTATTTCTTCTTGTGATCTTGGTTATTGCAACAATTGTGAATGGTGTAGCTGCATTTTTGTATGGTTCAAGTACATGATTAAAATGAAATAAACTTCATGCTTGAGCCAAGCATAGTGAAAATTCAACATGATCGGCCCATCAACGATCAACGATCCCCGATGGTTGTCGAATACACTTTCCCAAACCGGTCGATTTGACCATCGACCACTTCTGTTGGTTGACGTGGCAACTGCTGACGTGGCATGACACGTGGACATTGATGTTGCATGACACGTCGTCCTGAGATGTCAATGTGGGTGACATGGCATGACACGTGGATGCTAACATGGCATGACACATGGATGATGACATCATCATCCTCTTCCCCCATCGGCCATCAGTCGATTCTCTTGGACAACCTGGACTCCTCGCCGACTTTGGCAGACGCCGAACCATCGACGCATCGGCGACTTCTCTTGCTTGGTTCGAACACTTCACCGACGCTAAACCATCGACGCATCGACCATCGGCGATGTTTGTTGGCGATTGAAAAATACTATGTCGGATTCGACCAACCCCCGACCGTCGGCCATCGGTGGTCAGAGATGTCTCTCGATCGAACCAACTCTTCGCCCAACTCCACCAACGCTCTTCCATTGACCGTCGGGCATCGGCGTTTTCTCTTTGCAAATTTCCAAGACTTCGCCAAACTCGCCAATCTGACCCTCGGCCATCGATGGATTCTATTGTCAAACCTCACACTTGGAAATTTTTCAACCAAAAACTCGATGAATATAAACCGTCGATCTGATCCATCTCACCACCCCCAATTTAATCTTGGTCGTTGATCTCATCAACCTTTCTAATGGTCGAATCCATATGAATTTTTAAATTTATCATAGTGAATCTCATTCGTCAATCACGAGATCAAACACGATCTCAGTCGTCGATCCTCCAAACTACCTATAACTCTGCAAGCGGCCATTAAAACTTGAATTTCGACCTTTCCAGATCGAATTTCGATTAGCAACTTCACCACTCTACTCCATTAACCTTGTTAAACCATTCGAAGTCATTAAAACTCGGATTTCACTCACAAAATTGGGAATTTCTCTCTAAAATCTTTGTTTTTCCACAAACCCATCACAACAAAAATCTGCAACAGTGAATTTCACCAATTCGCTCTAGTTCGAGCCCATACAAGACCGGTGTTTGAACCGGAAGCTCTGATACCATAATGTAACGTCCCCCAGCCCAACTGAGGGACATTACGGTGCAGAATACACATAAAAACAAAATTCATGCTAACTAATTCAATTCATTTACAGTTAACTCATTTCCTGTAGCTTTCGGCTACAAATTAAAACAGATTTAGCCATTGTCTATAACCATAAAACAGATGCATCTACAATATGCTAATAATCCACATGAAATGCATATAAACAGCTCATTACAACAACATATAATTATTCTCATTTACACAGAGTTCATGCACAGCAATAACACGTGTGAACAACACGGCAACAAAATAAAACACTTATCTTTAAACAAGAGTTGTGCAACCAGCTAATTGGGACAGACGTTCCACCCAACCATAGACTGACTGTTCCAAATCTCAACGGTCATTCACCCCCGAGTTGAGGCTAGCAATCCACAAAAGAGGGTGGTCTCTCACAATCCACTCACAGCTCATAAAACTCACAACCCAACTGATATTCTCCTACAGCTATCCCGAATTTCCACCAGCTCTCTTCCTCTTGACCTGTCCAACCCAAGGAATGCACCATTCGTTTATCAGGGATAACCCAAGGGATGTACCATCTGTTTATCAGGATTAATCCAAGGAATGTATCATTCTTTTATCAGGGTTTCTCTGGCAAAGGTAGCTAGGAACTCAAGGGAAAACTGTTGCTAGGAAAAACTATCAGCAAACCAACAGCAAACACTTGTTGTTTTAGTGCAACTCACACAGGAGTTCACTCTTCAGGGATGACAACCTAGCTCTTCAGTTTTCCAGCTCCAAATCGCTCCAATTACGCTCCAACATGCTCTAGAATTCGCCCTCCATGGCTGCATGAATCAGCTTCAAGCTCTGTTTTTTGCTCTCTCCTTGTTTTTCATGCACAAAAATTCAATCTTTAAAACTGTTGTCCCAACCCATACGAATTTCCTCTCTTTGGCTTACCTTTCTTAACTCACACTCTTCCCCAAGCTGATTGTACTCAACCCCCATGTGCCAAATAACTTTGGGATGTGACCACTCACACCCAGCCTCTAACATGTATTCAATGATTCGCTTTGGGAACACTCAATCAAAAATGGGAAGGTTCATATACAAATAGCAAATTTAGGAAAATGGGTTGCATTAATATACATGGGTAATTCTCCCTTTGGACCCCTCTTGGCCATTATCCTAGACACTCCCCTCTCTTGTGGATTAATTCAGCCCCCATTTGTTGTCCATGTCCCCTTAGTAGCTGGCATCACATTTTATTATTAAAACATTGAAATACAATTCGCATATTACATCGCTTTGGCAGTAACCACACATTATATCTACATAAGCATTAATTAAATCAAGGATTATAGTGGGGATGTTACAATTAGGTCATAGATCTAAGTTCTAGAATTGGTAAACAACAATAAATAGGTGGTTGTAGCATGTTTGTTTTCGCTGTAAACAGCCCTATTTTTCAGAGAAATAAGCTCATATGTGTTAGCTTTTATAGCTCAGGAGGTACTTCGCATGTTTTGTCTTGTATGCGGAAGTGACCTTGCATTTGCACCACTAGGCACTTGACTTTGTAATAGGCGTTTTATAAAGTAGTAATAAAGTGACTCTCTTATTAAAGTGATTTTTTGTAAAGTGTCATTTCTAATATTTTATTAAAGTGACTTTATGCCATAAAGTGCACTTATGTCATAAAGTGGAATTTTACTTTAATAAATGTAAGTGATTTATTTTGGAGGGAATGAATCATGTCCCTTGATCTTGTAAAGGCAAGATTAGATCTTGGCCATTGGATTTAGGGATGGGGAAGGTGAAAATTCATTTTCAGTTATAAGAGAAAGCCTAGGGTAGTGTGCAAGACAAGCAAATGAGAGATTTGGAGAGAGCTTGGAAGAATTTGTTTGCTGCAGATTTGGCACTGTTTCCAAGAGAGATTGGGCACAAATCCCAAGGTGAATTTTCTATGTGAAAAGTTGTTGAAGTTATTGCTGTTGTTGAGGGCCGTATTATACGGATCTGTACAGGCCCAATTTTTGAGGCAGACTAAGGCACGATTTCCGAGGATGTTTGGAGTGTTTCTTGCAGCAGCAAGGCCGTACAGTTCAGGTAGTACAGCTGCTGGTGGGCACTATTTTCAAGGTGTTGTTCTGTAGGAGGGCCGTACAACAGTACGGAATTTCTGGGCACGGTTTTCTAGACAGAAATTTGGGACAGTTGTGGGTGTCTGTAAGCTTTTCTCTTACTACCATGAATATCTGTTGTAACATTTATTCTCCCTGGAGCTGCTAATAAAATCTCTCTTGGTGGGTTTCCCCAAACTGGGGTTTTCCTTGGCTGGTTGTCAAAATCTGGGTGTGCACATGTATTTTTGTGACTGTTGCTCACTGTTATTTTCCACTGCAATACTTGCTTAGTAATGTGTGCTTCTGCTTATGATATAGTGGTATGTAGGTATTACATTCAAAATTCATTTAAGACAGAAATCTGTGTTTACTAAGTGTTTGACAAAAGTCCTAAGGAGTTTGTGTGCTTTTGTTACTGATTTTCTACAATATGACCTTTCCTTTTAGAATCCATATGCCCAATGTTGTTTAGGCACTAGTCTTGCTTTTCAACCCTCATAAAAAATCATAACTTTCATACTTTACTTTGCTGGAATGAAATCTGAAATAAGTACATGCAAAAACCAATATTAAGACTTCATTCCTTGAGCCCAAATCTTTCCGTTTTAGGGCTGTTTGAGATCTGGAATTTACACAGAAAATTCAGCCTGTTGGTTCCAGCAAAAGACTCCTGTTGATGTTCCAAAATCTGAAGTGTATTGTTAAAACTTCCACAAGATCAAAGTTGCTTCTAAGCCTAAAAAATCTTCTTGTTTTAGCACCTTTCGTTGTGCTCATTTGAAGTACATCAAATCAAGAATTTATATCAGAAATTTATATTAAAATCTAGATTCAAGTTGAACTCGAGAAGTCACTCATTTACACATATTATAGGTTCAATCTCTCTTGTAATAAATTTGGAATCGACAATTGATTATCATCATAAAACCAGATTAACATTAAGTCTCTTGAAACCCCATTCAAGTCATCCGTATCCATCAAAGACTTAGTGTCCAGGGACTCCCCCTTGAGTTGGAAAGGAACCAACCTAAAGAGTGTGAGTGGGTTATTGAGGTGACAGTGGATGACCCCTCCAAGTTGCCATTAGGTCTTTACCTTGTGAATTGGGACTTTGCCATCTTAGGTGAAGACTTAAACAGGAACATTTTGGTGCAGTTGCCAGGGATAAAATCCGTTTCCTGGATCAAAAAGAGTATGCTTCAACATTGTTGATGAGTCAATCATTGGAGATATATTATAAGAACTCATCTAGCGACTCCACAAGAAGAAGGTACATCTAGGAGATACTCCACAAGGAGTTCATCTCAAAGACTTTCCTAGATTTGCCGATCCAGAAAAAGTCTACAGAAGAAGAATTAAAAAAGCCTCTCGATATTCGATTAAGAAAAGCCTTGAAATCCTTGACATTAGAGGCCTATTCCTTGACTCTTCCAATCAGCAAAACCCCAGAGTAGTCATGGCTTCATGGAAGAGTAATCTGTACAAGGCATTGGATATCTCAGCTATCCAAAGAGCCCCACATGACAGGACTGAAAAATATAGTAAATGGCTTCCCAAATTCTCAAGAAACAATGTCATACTCGTAACAACTAAGGAGCCATTGAAAAATTTCAAGATGTTTTGGAAAAATATGAAATAGAAAATGACCATGAAGATGTAGTGATGAAACTCTTTGTCCTTTTATTTGAAGAAGATGCTATCTTTCAGGCAGCCCCAGAGTTCAAGCAATTATAGATCATTTTCAGCAAATACAAAAGGTATTGTGGATTCTCAAAGCTAACTTACACACTACACAAAAGAAGATGAAACAAGAAGTAAACGAAGGGAAGAGTGAGCAGAACTTTCAAGCAGGGCATTGGATGTAAATGTCTCCAACCATACAAGCAGCCTTCTCCTAAAAAGAAAGCAGAGAACAATCTAGCACCGAGGTCCTATGGTCTCTACATGGCACTTGAGCAAATTGGGGAAGTGACATATGCACTAGAGTTACACAATACTTCCATGAGTTGCAATGTTTTCCATGTCTCCTCTCTATAGAAGGTGGTTGGTCGAGATACCAGGATAGATCCATCTTAACCTTGGAGTTAGTAAGCACCAAGAGGGATCAAAAGAAATAGAAACATAATTCTCTTGGTGCTTAAAAGATCTGAGGTTAAAATCGATCTATACTAGTTTATTTTATAATAGATTTTTATAATTATTATGGCCCCTTTTTTGTTTATAGTTTTTATTATCATGGTCAGCTATTTTTAATTTTTAATTTTTAATTTTTTGGTACTTCAATTTTTTTTCAATTTAGTTTATTAATGTTACAGACGTAGTCACGTAACACATCTACCTAGGTTGTAGATGCACCTTGCTATTCTCTGTGCAATCAACATGCAAACAGAGCTACCCAAGTTTGATGCAAAGGGTCAAATGCAAATGGAACTAGAAAGCATTCTTAACAGTTATACAAAGAGACTTTGGTCCAACGAGGTAAAGGAATACCTCATCAAATGGAAAGATTACCTAGCATAGGACACCACATAAGAAATTGAACAATTTTTCGACAACACCCAAGTCTGCCCAAGCTTTGAGGACAAGGATTTTGTAAAGGAGGGGAGCATGTTATGTACCATCCTACTTATGTAATAAGGCCTAAGGCATTAATAAAGGCCAACTTTGATTAACTAGGGGTTAGGTGTGTCCTAATAATGTAATAAGAACTAAGACATTAATAAAGCCAATTGTGTTAATTAGGGGATAGGTGTGTGTTACTAATGTCATAAGGCCTAAGACATTAATTGTTGAGTAATATAGCTCGAACAGGAACTTCCACACAAGTTCAGTGTGAATGTGCTAGAATTGGTTCAAGATATTTTGAAAAGTAACTCTATTTTGTAATTCACTTTAGGAAAAGGTGAAAAGTCTTATATTTAGTTGTTGAGTCTAAAGTGTATTTCATGCATTCATGACTTAGACTATGATTAATCTCAACTGACATCTCACCGAGAGATTAGGGTTTTGATAGATTAGTTTTTCAGCTAAAAGTATAAAGATAAGTCAAGATAGAGAGTTCAGGCATATTTTTGTCAAACAAGGACAACAACCAGTTGAGCAAAGCTGACGAACAGGTGAGGAGCCAGAGCAGCGACCTGTACAGAAAATCTGTACAGTTGTACAGAACTGTACAACAAATTCGTACAATTGTGTGAAGCCATACAACAGATATATACAGTTGTATGGATCCGTACAACAAGCCATACAAACTTCCTTATAGGTTGTTTCTTCTGATTTTTGTGCAACTCTATTTTTAAGGTGATTTCGATAATCGTGCAGCTGTTGTTTTAGCAGCTTGTGGAGGTTTCCTTGTAAGTGTTAGAATTAGGGAAATAATGCAGAACAGAAAAGTCTTTTGTATTTTCAGTTAGAAAAACAACTAAGTCTCATCCTCTGAACAGTAAATTACTACAACACTGTTTATATAAAAAAAACTGAACAGAGAACTAATAATATGATTTGAGTTTGTAAACAAATTCTGAGTGTGTAAAGCCACTCAGATCTATGCTAGCAGAGTTAGATTTAACTGGGATCTAAAGACAAGAAGTAGATCTAGATTAATCATCAAAACATTCTTTCTGATCTAATCTAATGAAGATATAGATCAGTATCCAGATCTGACCTATAATGCTGATATGGATCTAGATCAATACTCAAAACAATATCAGATCTGAAAATAAACAACCTATAATATTCAAAGCTGATAGATCTAAACAGATCAAAAAACTCAGAAACAATATTCAGATCTGATAATGGTAAACTGAATAGATAACATACCTTGTAGTCTTACCTCAGTGGAAGTTCATGCCACATACAAGAGATATAAAGCCACTTATAATTATGCTCAGAAAAAATCAGAATCGTAGATCTACCATATAGGTTAGATCTAATGATTGGACTTTCTTGCCACCAGGAGAAGAAAATTTTCTGTGATGAAAAACCCTCACACACACATAAGTTTCCAAGAACTCAAACCCTCACACACAACAAGGGTTACAGGCAACTTAGAGGGGCCGCGGCTCAAAGAGTAAGGTTCAGAACTGTGCTAGGAGAGTCACGGCTCAAAAGAAAGAGGTCGGATCTATGCTAGGGAGGTCACGGCTCAACAGTTCTGCACTAGGAGGGAGACGGCAGCTTCAACCACTTTGAAACAGCACACAAAGCAAAAACTCAGCTCAGCAACCCTTACCACAGACTTGGCATCAGCAGGGGAGGACCTTCATCTCACCAGCTACACATGGACCTGTCAACAAGAAGAAGAACCAAGGCTGAACTAACCTGTTGGAGAAGGATCGCAGCACCATAGGAAACCTCAGCAACTGTTACAAAGGGGTGACAGCTTCAAAGAGGAGATCCGCCCACTTTAGAAGAAAACATAAAGAGTATATAATAAAGATAGGTAGGTCTCTATATATACCTTTTAGGCTAAGTTAGGTTAATAGAAATATTAATTAAAATAACAATTAAAAATAACATGTTTAATTAATATCATTAATTAACCATGTTATAATTAAAATATTTAATTAATATTTTTACAATAACCCCTAAAGCAAAAGCAAAGTCCCAAATAAACACAAACTTGGGTGAAGAGGGTTTGGGAAGGGTGACTGGGTGGCAATACTTGTCCATTCATTCTCAAAGTGACCCTTTTAATTTTATCATCATTGCATATGGGATACATCCCTCATGTGGTCATGTCCGCCTTAAAAGAGGGACATATACAAACAAGCACCTGATCAAAGACCAAGTGGCCCCAGAACATCTCTGGGGTCTTATCCACCAAGGTACAAGACCAAGGATCAACCCATGCCCCAGGCATGGGTACCCTGGAACATTTCCAGGGGCCCTAGACATATCTAGGGACTTTAACTGCTTGGTCCCAGACCAAGAACCCCAATCATATACTGGGGGCCCTCTCAGGGGTCTTTACTGCTTGGTCCCAGAGCAAGAACCCCAATCATCTACTAGGGGCCCTTACAAAGGTCTTTTGCCATGGCACTGACTGTTTGGTCCCAGACCAAGAACCCCAGGAATGCACTGGAGGCCCTAGATCTTGGCTAGGGTCTTTTCCATCCTCCCGGAGAATGGCTCTTGCAACTACTTTAAATTCAACAGTAAGCTTTGAATAAGGAACGAAAAGCTGATTTTGAAGGTGAAATTACATGTGTATGTATGAAACTGTTTAATGCTTCTGCTATTTACTTTTCCTGCTATTGTGTGATTGAGGCTATGGTCTAAAATTAATTTATGCGTTAATTGAATTCAAAAACTTATTTGTTTAATTGAGATCATAAGGACAACAATCACCTAGGGCTGGAAATTTCCACATGGTATCAAAGCTAGGTTCTCCGATTGAGATTCTCAAAGGTTTGCAACAGTATATCTATTATCAACTGCCAGAAACAAGGACCAACAATTAGAGGGTTTCGATATTTTTTTAAGGACTAATTTTCAGATTTGGGAGTTTGTGAGTAGATCTCAGAGATGGCATCAGTGAGCCTCAAGATTCGAGGATAGAATGGATGGCGCCTCAAATTTCTTGTCTTGGAAAGTTGGGGTTACACTCCTATTGGAAGAGAATGATCTCTGGGATATTGTCAAGGATGTTGTACCTTCGCCTACAGATCCGTATCAGTTGGTAGCTCACAAGAAGAAGTGAAGGCCAAGCGGATGATTATGGATGCAACTAAGGATCACTTAATTCCTCACCTATCTAAGAAGAAAACAGAAAAGGAAATGTTTGATGCCCCGGTTAGCCTCTACCAAAGTAAGAACATAAAAAGGAAGATGATATTGCAGAACAAACTTAGAGCCGTATAGATGACCAGATCAGATTCAATTACTAGTTACCTTATGAAGGTCACGCAAATTCGTGATCAAATTGCAGCAGTTGGGGAGAAGATTGCAGATGCAGAGCTAGTGAACATGCCATTAAATGGATTCTCAGCTTCATGAGAACCATTTGTCAAAGGTATTTGTGCTTGTGAGAACCTTCCTAACTTTGAAAGATTATGGGATGACTATATCCAGGAGAAGACTCTGATGGAGTTAAAAGCAAACAAGAAGGGTGGTGTCGAGAACCTAGCCCTATTTGGACAGACAAATAAGGGCAGAGGTAAAGGACTCGGAAAGGGTAAGGAAAGAATGAGGAGTCAACCCCATAGCTAGGGAAGGACTTGAGTAAAATCAAGTGCTTTGTCATAATCACGGGCATTATGCATCATAGTGTCCAGATAAGAAGGGAAAAAGTAAGAAAGCAACAAAAGAAGGTAGCAACCTTTGCAAAAACTTAGATGAACAAGTGTGTTGCCAAGTTTGAGAAATATTTCTCAATGGTATCTTACCTTTCTACCAACATGGTTCCAAGAAATGCATGGTATGTAGACAGTGGGGCATCTTGTCATATGACATCAGCCTGGCAGTGGTTTTCTAGTCTAACACAGCAAGACTTAGGAGTACATGTTGAGCTTGGTAATGATGCCAAGTACCCACTAGCAGGAGATGGCATTATTCCCTTCTAGCTCAAGTCAAGAACTCTTTAGATTTTGATGATGTTTTGTTTGTTCCAGATCTTAGGAAGAACTTGCTTTCAATTTCAGTTATGGAGGATAAGGGCTATGCAGTTGAGTTCAAGAACCCAAGGGTCCACATTAGACCGAAGGAATCGAGCCCAGATGTAGCACATGTAATAAAGGTTAGAGAAGGTAATCTTTACAGGATGCAGAGTGAATTTATTCAAGCCCTGGTTCATAACAGTGACCTGTGTGGGTTGTGGCATGAGAGGATGGGGCACCTACATCATAGAGCATTGTCTATTCTAAGGGAGATAGTCACAGGTCTTCTAGAGTTCAGCATTGAGCAGCAAGGATTATGCAAAGGATGCACGCTTGGCAAGCATGCCAAGGCTACTTTCTCAAGCAACAAGTATAGGTCTAAGGAGATTCTAGACCTCGTGCATTTGAATGTTTGTGGATCGATGTTAGTAGCATCAATTTTAGGAAGCAAGTATTATGTTTCCTTCGTTGATGACTTCTCTCACGAGACTTGGATCTACTTCCTAAAGACCAAGGATGAGGTCTTTAGCAAGTTTCTGGAGTTTAAAGCATTAGTTGAGAGCCAGACAAGAAAGAAGATCAAAGTCTTGAGATCGAACAATGGGGGTGAGTATACCTCCAACGACTTCGAGGGTTTCTCCAAGGAGGAAAGGATCAAGAGGAAGCTAATTCTTTTGTACAAACCACAACGAAATGGGGTTGCAGAGCGAAAGAATCGATCCATCATAGGGGTTGTCAAGGCTATGATTCATGACTAGGACTTGTCAATGTTCTTTGGGCAGAGGCATGCAACACAGTAGTCTACATAAAGAACATGTGTCCTCACAAGGTCTTGGAGAACAAGGCACCAGAGGAAGCATTCACTAGTGTGAAGCCAAAGGTGATTCATTTCAGAATTTTTGGATGTCCAGTTTATATCCATGTACTAGTGGATAAGAGGACTAAGTTGGAGCCCTCCAACGGGAAGGGTTTAGTTGGAGGTTACAGTGAGACTTCAAAGGCCTACAAGGTCTATATTCCAAAGCAAAGGAAGACAGTAGTGAGCATGGATGTAAAGTTTGAGGAAGACTTTGCATCCAAGGAATCCCATGAGCCTATTCCAGTGACAAAGGATGAGCAGGAAGCTCCAAAGGTTGAGCCAAGGTCACAAGTGACTTCCAACACAAGACAACAACCTTCATGTGAAGAGGAGGAGACATCAGCTCTTTCTAGTTTTGTTAGAAGACCTCGATGGTTCACTCAAACATTGAGGGATGCATAGGAGTATGTTGAGACTCCTACGAGCACATTTAAAGAGAGCAAACCTCCAAAGAATTTTCCAAACTAGATGGCATTGGTGAGCAACATCATAGATTCCAAGCCTTTCAGCTTTTAAGAAGCAACATACCAACAAGTATGGCAAGATGCCATGGTGGAGTACACCTCCATCATGAAGAATGATGTTTGGGACATAGTACCAAGACTAACAAGGAAGTTAGTAATGAATTCCAAGTGGCTCTATAAGATCAAGCATGCAACAGATAGCAGCATTGAGAAGTTTAAGGCGAGGTTCGTGGTGAAAGCGTTCTCCTAGAAAGAGGGAGTAGACTATGAGGAGACATTAGCTCCAATCGCCAGGTACACTTCCATTAGAGCAATTATGTCCTTAGTTTCATTTATGGGATGGAGGATACATTAGATGGATGTGAAGACAACTTTCCTTAATGGGATCATTGAGGAAGAAGTGTACATAGAATAGCCTCAGGGCTTTAACGTAAATGGGAAGGAGTCCCATGTTTGTAGGTTTAAGAAATCTTTGTATGAGCTCAAGCAGGCATCGAGACTCAAGAGCATGGTATTCCAGGATAGATGGTTATTTGCAGAGTATAGGTTTCATCAAATGTGAAGCAAATCCTAACTTATATTATATATTTGTTGGGATTGATCTACTCATTTTGGTGTTGTACGTAGATGACTTGTTTCTTACAGGTGCAGAGATGCTCATTTCAGGGTACAAAGCAAATATTGATGTTGAGTTTGAGGTGAAGGACATTGGCATTATGCATTACTTCTTAGATTTAGAGGTTTGGCAAAGACCAAGGGAAATATTCTTTGGGAAAAGTAAGCATGTAGTTGATATCTCGAAGAGGTTCCAAATGGAGGACTGCAAATCTATGGCCATACCCATGATCTTTAATATGAAGAAGGTGACGACTTCAGATTCAAAGTTGGTGGATCCCACATTGTACAAGCCACTGATAGGTTCCTTGATGTATTGGATCAACAATAGACCAAATATATGTTTTGCAATGAACACCTTGAATCGGTTCATTGTGGAGCCAAGGCAGGAGCATTGGGTAGCTGGAAAACATGTGCTCAAGTACTTGAGGGGCACAGTGGAGTATGGTCTGATATATCTAGGAGATGGTGAAGTGAAAGTTGCAAGGGTATATAGACTCGGATTGGACAGGAAATTCAGTAGACAGGAAGGGCACCTCAGAGTGTTACTTTAGCATGGGTTCAATAATGATATCATGGTTTAGCAAGAAGCAGACTTCCATGGCACTTAGCTCAGTAGAGGAAGAATACATGGCAGGAAATACTGCTAGTTGTGAGGCCTATTTGATCAAGAGTTGGATCCCACGATCATTTACTATGATAATCAAAGTTGCATCAAACTCTCTAAGAATCCAGTATTTCATGACAAGTCCAAGAACATAGAGATCAGATATCACTTCATACGAGACAAGATTCAAAAGGGAGTAGTGTTAAGCTCCAATATATTCCCACAGATTAGCAAGTAGTTGATATTCTGACCAAGCCCTTTTATCAAAAGGGAATGTTGAAGCATTCAGAGAAAAACTTGGATTGGTGCAGAATTCCTTCCTCACTAAGAGGGAGTGTTAAGAAAGATAGTTTGGACAGGAACTTCTGCATAGGTTCAATGTGAACGCGCTGGAAGTGGTTCAAGATATTTCGAAAAATAACTCTATTTTGTAATTCACTTTAGGAAAAATTGAAGTCTTATATTTAGCTATTGAGTCTAATAAAGTGTATTTCATGCTTTATTGACTTAGATTAGGATTAATCTCAACCGTACATCTCATCAAAAGATTAGGGTTTTGGTAGATTAGGGTTTCAACTAAAAGTATAAAGATTGGTCAATATAGAGAGTTCAGACACAGTGTTTGTCAGTCATGGACAACAACTAGTTAAGCAGAGCTGAAGAATAAGAGAGGAGCCAAAGCAGGAAAAGCCAATATTTCATGACAAGTCCAAGAACATAGAGATCAGATATCACTTTATACGAGACAAGATTCAAAAGGGAGTAGTGTTAAGCTCCAGTATATTCCCACGGATTAGCAAGTAGTTGGTATTCTAACCAAGCCCTTAGCAAAAGGGAATGTTGAAGCATTCAGAGAAAAACTTAGAATGGTGCAGAATTCCTTCCTCACTAAGAGGAAGTGTTAAGAAAGATAGTTTGGACAGGAACTTCTGCATAGGTTCAATGTGAACGCGCTGGAAGTGGTTCAAGATATTTTGAAAAATAACTCTATTTTGTAATTCACTTTAGGAAAAAGTGAAGTCTTACATTTAGCTATTGAGTCTAATAAAGTGTATTTCATGCTTTATTGACTTAGACTAGGATTAATCTCAACCGTACATCTCATCGAAAGATTAGGGTTTTGGTAGATATGGACAACAATATAGAGAGTTCAGAAACAGCTTTTGTCAGACATGGACAACAACTAGTTAAGCAGAGCTGAAGAATAAGAGAGGGGCCAAAGCAGCCATCTATATAGCAGTCATATAGCAAATTTGTATAGTCGTAGATATCCGTATAGAAAATCGTATAGTCTTCCTTGTAGGTTGTTTCTTCTTGGTTTTTGTGTAGATCTATTTCTAAGGTGATTTTAATAACCGTGCAACTGTTGTTTTAGAAATGTGTTAAGAGGTTTCCTTGTAAGCTTTGAATAAGGAATGAAAATCTGATTTTGAAGGAGAACTTACCAATGTATGTATGAAATTGTTTTATGCTTCCACTATTTACTTTTCGAGATATTGTGTGATTGATGCTATGGTCTGAAATTACTTTCTACGTTAATTAAATTCAAAAATGTATTTGTTTAATTGAGATCATAAGGACAACAATCACCTAGGGCTGGAAATTTCTACATTAATGAGGCCGACTTTCTAGGGTTCCATGTGTCTCAGCTCCTAATTATGTAATAAGACCCAATACATTAACGAGGTTGGCTTGACGTTGTGTTAATTAAGGTTAGGATTAGGGTAGCGTGTTTGGTGAGGCTCATAAGCTCATAAATAAAAGGAGTTCCTCAACATAAAGCATCAATATATTGTGTGTGCTTGGCATTGTATTGCATAGTACCCTCTCTCGAATAGGGCTTGCATTCTAATACAAACATTTAATCACCCTCCCATTCTTTTGCTCCATTATTGTGTGTTATGTTGCTTCTTATATCATGTCCTAATATTGCATTTAGGCATTTCTAGTTAGAGAGATAAAGTGGTCCATATAGGTTCACCACAATTCCCCTTGCAAGAGATGCCTCTTGTAGCCCCCTTATGTTGTGGGTGTGTTTCCTACAGAAAGAAATGCCCCTGCAACAAAACAAACCCAAATGGGAATAGTATGGGGGCAGATCCTTGCCCTCAAGTATCTGCTACTAATCAAAAGTAGATATAGAGCCCCTAGGGAAATGAATTCTATAACAAGGATTCTAAGGATTTGGATGCCTCAAAGTCTTACAACAAACCCTTTATATACTATAGGACTAAAGATCTATATGAAAAACATCGACCAAAGTCCCCAATGGCAGCACAACTAAGTAAGAGATGGCCATTTTGGACGTGAGGCCCATTGGATTAGTAAGTGACAAAATATATGAAAAGCCCATTCATCCTTTAAGACCAAGGTGCTTGGATAGTTGGTGCTCAACCAAAGACTAGCAATGGAAGATCAACTTCATTACTTAGGCATATTGAATGGTTGTGTTGTTTGTTACAAAGTAAAGACTCAAACATGTTGTATGGGAGTGTAGAGTTGTTTGGGTCTTTTGAGGGTGGATTGCATGAACTTTGAGTCATGTTGAGTTGCTCACAATCTCAAGACATGGAATCGACATTTGGCATAGGATCTCCTTTGAGAGGTTTGCAAGTTGGCCATAAAGTTTCCCGTAAAGATGCAAGACAATTCATTGCACAAACAATGCATGAATTGATAGTCGCATGCCATTGATTATAGAAGTTATGCACTACATACTAAGGTTGTAACTATCGTCCTTTAGGATTTGTGTGTTTCAACTTTCAAGTGAAGGGAAACCACTCACTAACACCTCAATCTTTTTTGTGATCCTATCTTGGCATTCTTTCTTGGCTAACAAATAAGTAAGAACCTAGAATATAAACACTTCAAAGTTCAAACTTCAAATATTTCATACAAGGACAAGGATTTGGAAAAAATACTTACCCACCAAGCTCCAATAGTCTAAAGGGGTTACAATTATCACCTAAAGATCCCAAAGGATGATCAACCCTCCAACCTATTCTTCTAAATCTTTAGCTACCAAATTTGCTTGTCTCCAAACTCACTCCTTCACCTATTACACATTTGGTGTTGACATTTTAGTCTCTTGCAGAAGCATATATTAGGTTTCTCCTTCTCAATTCTTCTCTTCAAGGAATTTTCTTTTAGGGTTGAAACTATCAATTATTCCACGAGCAGTCTTGGGAGTCTTCGAACAACCTCCATTCCCCATCCTACTATGGCTAGTTGTCTATCCCGATTAATCTTTTTACTATAGTCTAAAGTCCTACTTTTTTCCATTTGTGCCATTCCTTGTCCTCACTCACATCAAGCTGCTTCTTAATTGTTCTATCTTGCTTGATTCCTAAATCCAAAGTGCCTTGGATTTCTTCCTCGATGTTTTCCTAGACGGCCTCACTTTCTACCAAATGTACAAATTTCCTTTTCTATTCCCTCTACATGATCTCCTTAAGCAGATCCCACACTTCCAACCTTTTTATTACGTCTCAAAAACCTAATTCTCATACACATAACATGGCTCTTTGCATATGGATAAGAAAAGGGATAAATGATCAAATTCTTAGAATAGTGAATGGATAGAAAAGCGATAAGATATCAAGATATCAGAAATGTATGTACATGTTGCTGGGTGGGGACAATTCCATTGCTGTCAGTGTCCAAAAAGTATTGGCTGCAATTTCCATCCTTCCAGACCAAGCTTAAGGGAGTAAGCCCCAATTCATAATGTGCGTGCCTGCAACAAGTCAAATACAAATGCATGTAAGACTCTATCATCAATATACCTAAATTCCTTGAAACAATTTAATGCATTATGACAAACCAGAAATATCATGCATATGTACGCTAGAAGCATAAAGGCTGTTCATTTCTTAGCTTGAAACTTCTGCATTGAAAAATGCCATACCACTCCACTAGCTGAATCTGTTACTACTTGCTACAATACCATCGCCTACAAATCTGAATTAAAGAGCAAAAAGAAATAAGAGCTATGGAATTAAAAAAAATTGAGAGAAAAATTAATGTCAATAATCACTAAGAAAGACAGCCATAGTGGCTTGTCCAGCCTAACTATTCAACATTTCCTCCCCCACCAACATTTTATTGAACTTTACATGAAACGAGGATATAAAATGACGGGGCCTGTAAACCACAAAGTCTCTATTTACAAGATAGAATTACATTCAAGCTACTCTTTGAATCCCAATGCAAAGCTAATATCACACAATAAGGTAATCCTTTAGGTATCCAAAGCTGTACATATCTTGAGTGCTTGTTAGAAGCAAGTGACCATGGAATGAAAACAATACTGAATATGACAAGCCACTCCTGGGGAGCCACGGACCTCACTTGATCTACATGTACCCTATCTGAAAGTTGAGACCTAGTAATATTGAAAAATGGGGAGTAAAGTTCTCTCGTAACTCTGATCACTTTAAGTCAAACAAAACAAATCACATCCTGACGTTCTATGAGAAGGCCACTTCATGTCGTTATAGTTCCAAGAAGCAATGTATATGCATTGTGCACCTTATTCTTGTAGGGGCCCATGCATGGCATCATTTAGAAGGCATGAGATCATCCTGGGAAAGGCTTTGAAGGTAAAAATGGATGGGAAGTTGCATTTATAGAAAACCAAAACCTCACATGCATAAGAGAATAACCTAGTACATGTGCCTCTTATGATTAACATCTGCGTAATATTGTCCAATTCATAATGAATTTACTTTTCTCCTAGTTCCTGGCTGACTTTTTCATAGAATCCAATAGCCTTGTGAACAGTTGATCATGTCATCCACCAAGTTATAATGCAAAGAAAACTGGGGTGACGTATATTGATGAATCTTTAGAGACTTTGTCTCCAAGTATGCATTTAAATATAATATCTCCAATCAGTCATTAGTCCTGACGAACTTATCAATGATAACAGACAGTAATCTAAGTTACCTGACACTAGGACATGAGGATTTGGGTATCCAACATGGGACACATACACCCCCAAAATGGGATACAGGTGGACACATAAATAGTATATATATAAAATCAAAATTACGGAAATAAAAAAATAATTATATAGACATAGACAAACTCAAAAAATCCATGGCAGAATTTAGAAGCACCAAACGCAAAAAATCTTGAGGTTCTCCTTATCTTCACTCTGCCAGAGTTTTTCTGAACAAAAAATGGGTGAAATGGGGCAAGTCCCCTCTTTATTTCCCATTTTTCCGGCCTGGGGTTGCTTTTTCATGCCCTGCATGTCTGATATATCAGGATATGTTGTTCCTACTTTTCAGACATGCATGGGACGCATGTCCTGTGCAGGTAACATGCCCAACACGCAGGAACAGTGTCTCCACATGTCCATGTGTCTGATACGCTGGACACACATAGGAGATTAGGATGTATCCGATATGTTAGACAGTAATCAGAAATGTGTAAGAGGTATTAAAGCCTATGCTATGTTTCTGAAAGTTGTAAGAACAGGAAAAACATTGAACAACCAAAAAATGGACTTCCTTATGCTAGACAATTTATCACATTGGTGTGTCACCAGAATTCTATGTTACCAGAAACAAGAAACAGGAAACGGAATGAGAAACGGAGTCTGGAGGTTTCCCATACAAGAAACAAGGAGAAAGAAAAAATAACGACACTGAACAGAATGATCAGGCTAGGAAAACATTGTATTTACAGTTTGAACCTGTACCACGGATTTTGGTTCAGATGGACATTAGAGGCAATTTGTCAGATCATATAACTTTGGAATGTGGTGGGAATGAATGGATTAAAATTATAGATTATGAAAACATTTGTTTCAACTGGTGTTTTTCCCACCAGATTGGGCACATCTTTAAGAAATTATGCTCAATGATTTAGCTCAATCTGTTGTCATTAATATTGATTAATATTTTGTTAGTTCTGTGTCAATAGGTGTTGGATTCAAATCTTCCGAGTTAAACTCAATATTTAGACTTACTAATTACTGAGAATGTCATCCAAAAATATAAAGAAGCATCCCTAGAGTTTTCAGAAGATTTTCTATAGAGAGAGAGAGAGAACACCAATATTGCACTGCTAAACAAGTGAAAAGGAAAATCCGTGCAGGGTCATGGCTTGATATACCAGCTCCAGCAAGAATCAGTTCCTTGGGGGTGTCACAGGAGGTGAAAACACAACGCCTTCAACCTCCATCCAATTTAGTAGCACTGGATCAACCCTACATTGCAGTGACTGCCAACCGAATACTCAGCATTACACACATTACATCAATCAGGTTGCCACACACAAAAAATTAGTAATGGCTGCAGAGATTGACATTACAGGGGTTCGAGCACTCATGATCTAGACTCGAGAGGAAGTTCGCCAAGTTTACAGCGATCAGTGTTTATAATATATATTGAGGCCATAGTTCCCCACCTTCTCAAATGGAACCACAAAACAGCCAAAGAGTAGGGGAATACGTTGGATTTGTCTACAATAGGGCCTTTACTTGCAGGGATGATCTGAAACAGTGATCAATGCACAGGAAAAACTCATCCAAACAAAGGGTATATTTGATAATGGAGGAAGAAACGATCCATGTTGCACAAAGTTGCTTGAAAAAGGGTTTCTCGCTTCTAGAAACGAGAACGGCCATAGAAAATGGCATTTCTCGTCTCATTGCAATTTCTGGAGCGTTTCTTCAGCAGAACAAAACCCCCCGTTCCATTTCTGGTAACATAGCTGGAATTGCTTGTAATGCGTCAATTTCATAATAGGACATCACATGGAATAAATCTGGATGCTCTAGAAAATGAAGAGATTGGACTGGACTGAAATCAGGTGTCATGATGTCCAATAGGCTACATGTGGTAATAGGTATAATTCATTTTGCTTGGTAAGATGTTTCAATTTCAACTGTAGACATTATACAAGGATGCAAAAGAAATTCAGATATAGAATGTATGTTATTTCTGGTCTAAAAAATAATTAAATACCTATTGCAAAACAATAGCCCATCCCTAATATAAGGCAAAGGACCATTATAAGCATCTTGCAATCCTGCCCGATCACAATCATAGATAGGAACAACATGAAACCGGTAGCGATGGTATGTAGAAGGCGGATCACAAGCCCCTGTCTCTGCAAGTTTGGAGTTCAACCAAAAGAATCTGAATTCAGCACTGCAGTCATATAATGAATATCCTCGCCAACAAATCATATCAATTACATAGTAGCTTTGATCTGCCTGCAGCACAGATAACAGAACAGAACAAGATTACAAAATCAACAGCCATAAAATCGAAACAACATAATTGGAAGCCTCAAACATGAAACATTGACATTCTGAAAGATGCCAAATCATTTAAATACAAATTTACCTCATGAAATATACAATCCAAAATACAAAACATGTGACCAGGGCCAGCTACATTTTTTGTCCTTGCACCATTTGGCAAAGCTGATGGGAAGCAATGCAAGATCCGTCCATTGCGAAGCCTGCTTACTGTTGTACCGTTAGAAGAAACAACAAGGCATCGTTTGCCTGCAGGTCTTGGCAAAACATACCTGTTAACAAAGTGACAAGTAAATATGAAGCCAACTCCTTGAACCACTAAAAGAAAAGGAAAACAGTATTGCTATGTAAGTGTATCAATCTACCCATAATTTTGCAATCTTCAATCTAGAGTGTTTATCTTTATCACATATTATTGATAACCACTCTGTCCATAGTTACCAAGAACATTTTCACGAAAAAAAAAAGACATTCTTTCTTGTATGTACTATGTACCATATCTTGAATGTCTTCCTTGTTGATTACATTTGCTTCTCAATTTCCATTTTCATAAGCTTCTTAATACCCTTCTCTCCGAAGATTTTATCAGCTTACTGCACCAAAGTGTCAATACTTCTACCCTGACTCCCATTTCCTTTATGAGAATCTGCTGAGCTTTTGAAGTAAGCTACTGCACTTAGTACCCTATACATCTCAAGCCATTGTGTGCTTTCATATCAAAGAACTTCAGTGCCTCCGGATCTGGCAATTTAATCTTTGGAACATTCATCCTCCAGTTAACATTTCAAGAAAAAGCATATGGTTGACAATGCAGTAACTTCAGACAATTTATATGCAGTCCATTAGGATGTATGAATAAGCAGTTACAGTGTAACTCATCTCTATTATCTATTTGGGAGTCGTGCTCCACACTCATGTGTATGATGGTTTAAACTTTATTATGCTATCTTTGGTGGTTGCATGCTGCTAGAATAATATAATTATTAATTTATTGGTTATTACATTCACATCCAGTTTACTCTAAGATACATTCTGGTCATTATATGAACCAGCGTAGATCCATCTTAAACCCAGATCTATCAAGCACCGAGAGGGATCAAATTTCTTAAGGTGTAATTTTTTTTTATCATTTAATTCCATGTATTAATTCCTTCATATTAAATGATAAAAAATTTACGCCTTACGAAATTTGATCCCTCTCCGTGCTTGATAGATCCGGGTTTAAGATGGAATTACGCTGGTTTAATTTTTTAGATGTTGTCACGTACATATGTATGTTGTTATTTAATTTTAATTTTATTTTATTTGTTGTTGTCATGTAACGTGACAACATATATATTTTTTTATTATTTTTTTATGTAACATACTCTCGTTATTATTTTTTATTTTTATTATTTTTTTATGTAACATTACGTAACAACATCTCCCCCATACTGGGCTGTCGAGCACCTCACTACTCTCGATGCAATAAAGGGAGTAATTTAATGTCCCCTTAGACCTTGTTCTACTGGACCTCAAACACAAGAATCTCATTATGAATATATACTCAATAGATTATTAATGTGCTCTCGCTCTCTTATGTGACGCCCTAGCAACGATTGAATCTTGGATTATGGTATTCTTTCAACTGATTAGGCAGGCGGAAGAACCATATGCGATATTATAAGATTAACAGGCATCTCCTTTTCAAGGCAAATACACTGCCGAAATACAGCCAGTGAAGAAAATATGCCACTTCACCTGGGGGAATTCACTGAGTTTAGAATTTAAATCTGATTTAGCAATACAGTTTAAACTTTGAAGCTAAGATAGGATTAGTTAGCCCAAGAGGTTAGCTCAACTGGTTGTCGCAAATATTGATGGCCATTTGGCTAGTTCCATGCCAACAGGTGCCCAGTTCAAATCCTCCTGGGTGAGTCGCACTAGTCTACGACAGTTTTACTAGGGATGCCATCCACAAATGTGGGGAAACATCCCTTCAGTTTCCCTGCAAGGTTTTCCTTGGAAAAAAAGGAGGAATATTATTAAAACACACCGATTTTCTTGAAGTTGAGGCCAAAGCAGACACACTTTTTTTTTAGAAATGCATCTTATATAATCTCTTTGGCTAAGCTGCCGTGCTATGAGGGGCATATCTATGCCATCAAAGTCACCCAGGACTTGCACCTGGCCTCGTCCACATCCACTCGGGGGGTTTTGAACCCGGCTCTCCGCAGGCATGCTTTCCCTTCTTGTTTATATAGGAAGGGGAAATGAGAATACCCTTAATTTCACTGGAAATGTACAAATATATGCTGTATTTTCCTCTGAGAATTAATGAAATATAAAATGCATTAGTCTAAAAAAAATTGTTGATATCCAGTTTAATAATACAGTGCTATAAGGAATCCAAGTGAGAAAGCCCAATTGGCAAATAGACATGTCAGTTTAGGGGTTTTGAGGTTTAGAAAAAGGAAAGCAAGGGTTGAGAGTATCGTTATGTAGGAAGCATGTATGCTAAGAGTAATAGGCATTCTTAAGAGAGATCAGGCCTTGTCATGTTCCCTCCCCTTTAGCCCTACCGGTGGAGGGACGTAGTGGCTTAGGGGGCTCCACATAGGCCATAGTCCCCATCTAAAGAGGAGCCATGGGGTTTCAAGGGGCACAAGGAGGGTAGCAGCTGACCTAAAAGTATCCTTTGGGCCAAGAAAGGGGGTAAGAAACCCTCACTTGTTAAACAAGTTACCCAAAATAAGGAGGCAAGCTAAAAGACAAATCTATATGAGGAGGAGGTTCATTTGAAGAACACACAAGAGTTCATTTGGAGTATCTCTTTCTGTCTTGGAGGCGGCTGTCTCGGTCTTTTTGGAGGGTTGATCAACCCTTGCTCTCTGCTGAGTTTCGGTGGGCTAGTCCTCACCCTAGCTCAGTTTCTGTTCACTCTTGCACCAGAAATACATCCCTTGGAGGTTTTGTGGCTGCAAAGATTCGCTGTAAAGAGGCCAAGCTGCTGTTATAGGCCGTGGGAGGCTGGTGTATGAATCTGGGTGGAAGCCGCAGCTAGGGAAGGGTGCAACAATCTGTTCCAGACCTGTTCCAGCTCATGGTGGAAGGGCCGAATCCTGTACATGTGTCCTGGGGGGGGGCGAGCCCCTATCTGCTAGCCCAGTCATCTGGAAAGGAGCCGAACCAGGTCTTGGCTGAGACGGGGAGTGATCTGGGCAGTTACCAGCCAAGGAAGTGCAGGTCGATGGTCTATTATAGCCAACGGAAGAGGCAGCAAGATCACAAAAAGGGATCGAATCCTGTTCCAGGTTTATTTGATTATTTCTGTTGTAGACGTAAACAGCAACAATTGGTTGGTTATTGTACTCCTGTGATGTGACAGCAGCCCTTAGGGGGTTTTACTGTTGGTTTTAGGTTTTAATGACAGACTGGTATTGGATATGGTTTATTGCTGGAAACTTATGGTACAGAACTTCTAAGACAGTGTTGTTTCTGATTATATGCTGGTTACTCATAAGTGCACCCTGTTTATGGTGAAGGGACTGTTGGTACTGTTAAAATTACCTGTTTGCAAGTTGACTTAAATTCTTCTTCTTTTTTTTAGCCTAGAAAACCCTAGGTATTTTACAGGCCTACCTTCTTTAAAGGCGTGCATAAGAGAGATTGACAGTCTATAGGCATTTCCTTGTAGAAAGAGGGATTTTCTATCTTCCACTATTTACATTAAAACCGGGCCAATGAAGAAGAGCAGGGTGTCATAAAAAGTATATCAAACTATCCTTCTCTGAATGAGTAAAATGGGCTTGCATCAGTTCCAATGGGCTCAAGCCTTACATACATATCGCCTATGATTAAAACTGATTGTTCTTGTCAAGTGAATCTTGCCTGGTCAGTGAAAGTGGGTAACTAATATAGCCCCCTGCCAGGGTCCAAATTGTGCCAGTGACATGCTAGTACTTGCACTTGCGCTTGTAGATGCATGCCAGCACATGTAACAGCGGTTGGGGCCAGGTGCAAGTCCTGGGCGACTTTGGCAGGATAGATAACCCAACCATTTTCTATATCAGAAATAAATAAGGGAATTCCCAAAAATGATATTATGTTTCTGGTTGAACACCAATCTGTTTCTATTTATGTTTGCTTTTGAAGTCCTTCAAAACTTCCCTGGTGTATAGGACCATCTCCTCTATTTGAATCATAAGCACCTGGTGTATAGGATCATCTCCTCTATTGAATCACAATCGAAAGTCAAATTTAATTGGGGATTCGATCAAGGATGTTGAGTTCAAAGATCCTGTGTCTGCGGTTGAACCTCTCAGTTATAAAGTTTCCTAGTTCATTTTGGTTTTATGGGAGAAAATGTCTTGGACAAGATTATGATGGGAAATATTTTTGCAAGCTGGACAGTCTAGCAGGAAGCGTTTTGTCATGTGTGTGACATATTGTGCGGGTTCTTTATTTCCAAATGGTTTTGGGGTTTAAAGAGCTAATATTGGGTTTTGGGGTTTGGGGAACTAATATTGTGCAGTTTCTTTCCTCTCAGTGGGTTTTGACGTTTGGGGAACTAGTGAGAGAAGCCATTAATTTCATTGCCGCTAAAGCAATTTTAGATACAATTATCTTGTGGGCGCTTAAGATTATTACGACGAAGTCAATGGCAAAATCTAAGCTATACTGGTACATGAAAAAGAATTAAATAAGCAGAGCAGAGAAGAATTCTTAGTTCTTACCATTCGCGGTTAAGTCGGGGAGGAATATCGAGCATCCACTCTGGCAGCATGAGCTGGCGAGCGAACCACTGGCGTGCCCTCGCACCCTTCAGTTGAGTAGCTTCTTGAAAGCCCACGCCATCAAGCCGCTTCCAATTCGGTGCCGTCGAAGCAGCTTCTTCTTCTTCTTCCTCCTCTTCTTCTTTGGCTTGTACAGGCAAATCTTCATCGACGTGATCGTTAACTGCTGAGATGGTTAGTTCATCCAGTGGCTGCTCTGGAAGAACATGAACTTCCTCCTCCTGCCGGAAATTAGCTTTCGCGGGCTCCTCCGATGAAGAAGAAAGTGATAATGCAGAAGCAGCGAGACGCCTGGCGTGCTGCTGTGAATCCCGGCGGCTCTCGCTCTGGCGCTTGAGTGCCAATTCCCTTCGCTTCTGTTGATCGGAAATCGTGTTCCGCTTGTGAACACGGCCGGCGGGTGCATGTGGTCCGGCCATGGCGATGGCTATGCGTGCAATTAAGAAGATTCACAGCCTTTCAAACCGCAGAAGGAGAGGAGCCTTTCAAACCGCAGAAGGAGAGGAGATGAATGAAGAAATATTTAAATTTCTCTCCTGGTAAACGGTCTTAATAACAAGGGCAGGATGGATCGGCCCATCATTTCGTGATGTGTTAAAAAGCCATATTTTATTTTTTAAATGATAAAACTTATCTTATCTTGTACTCCATTTGCATTCAAGATAGTCATTATGCTACTATTTACAAGTGGGGGTTTGTTCATCTTTCTTATTCAAGAAAAACCACACATTTGGAAATAACATGTTGGCGGTTCATAAAGGGGTAAATTTTTGTTCATGTTAGAGATCTTTAGGTCTTGGGTTTTTAACATGTTTTATTGCGTTTGAGGGAGACAAGCTCTTAGCGAATCAAAAGCAGTGTTAGGTCTTATTCCAAGACCAAAGGGCGATTTCAACCTAGATAGTATCCACAAGAAAACCAATATCCCTTGTGGTCATTGTTGACGCTACCTTCAGTGGGGTCATGTGCTTTCTAATAGCATCTAGCCTTTCGTCTCATACATGAAACCAGATACTACCCTTAGTCGCAATTAACCTCTTGCCATTAAAAAGCCATATCTATGTCGAGGGACAATAATTTGAACGGTTGGGAGGTAGGTCTTGCACTCTCCCCATCCAAGTTCAAATCTTAAATGAGACATGCCTCATTGTGTTGAGGTTAAAAGGGTAGGAACCCCCTGGAGTGGGATGTAACACCCTGTTTCCCCCAGTCTGTAAAAATAACTATATTGGCCAAGAACTATGGCAAACTCAAAGATGTGAATGTTTGATTTGATAGGCCTTTGTATAAAAGGTCGATGAATGTAAATTATATCATGAATATGTGTCGCATGATTGTTGGGAGGGGGATGTGCTGAAAGAGACCATGATGGCTAATGAGAGGTGGTGGAAGGGGCCGAGAATGGCTGCGTTAACTTCCACCAAACCAAAACCGTACTGGTTTGTACGTGCTCGAAAACCAAAGCTCACTCTTTGACCCCGGAATGAATTACCCACCAGGATGGTAGGTGGGGAGGCTCCTCAAGAGTAAATGAGGGGATGGGGGCGAACCGCCCATCCGTAACAGCTCCCAGACCTGACCGCGGACGGGGAAATTCACGCCACACGCAATCTTGCAGAGAAAAAGGCAAGAGAGGAAGTGTGGTAGAAGAGGGGAGAGAAGAGAGGAGAACGCGCGCGATAGGGATCGCGGGGAAGAACTGGAGAAACTTCAAAAACACAGGGAGTCCTGAACAGAGGAGAAGGAGAGTAACCTTCATCCTTGACTTCCGTTGAGCTGGAAGTAGGAGACTGAATCTCAAGCATCGTGGTCTAGCTCGGGGTGGCTAGTGGTAAATCTGTTTGGAGTCACTGAGCCTACAGTTGGGTGGAAACAAGCACCCCTCTCAGCAGTCGCATCACACCTGGTGTTTTCTGATAAGTGTTTATATCTTGTATCTTGAATTGAATATCCTGGAACGCATGCTCATATTTGTACACTCGTAAATGGTTTCTGTATAGAAGTGTTTGCCTGGTGTTTTGATCGGAAATAGTGGATGCATGCTTATACTTATATGACCATAATCGGTTAATGTATAGAATGTATGAGTTCAGGATACGAGTCTGTTCCCCTAAGGATTGACCCATCTAACTTGACTCGTGCTATGCCCTGGTTCATCCTCCCGAAGGCACCTTTTTCGGGAAAGTTCCCTCGCATTCCAGAGTCGGAGTGAGTCCCTTGAAAAGACTACCATTGTAGTAAATCTGTGAGTTTACCTTGCCCCTATCGCGAAGTAAATGGGCTTCAAAGTTTCGGCTCCCGGGAAACCCAGGTGCGAAACCCCTCGTCTTTGCACATCGTGAAATCCCGACATGCGGAACCTCGAAAAGAGCTTAGTGTAAATGGCCTTCGGAGTTTCGGCTCCCGGGAAACCCAGGTGCGAGACCCCTCGTCTTCGCACATCGTGAAATCCCGACATGCGAAACCCCAAAAAGAGCTTAGTGTAAATGGGCTTCGGAGTTTCGACTCCCGGGAAACCCAGGTGCGAGACCCCTCGTCTTCGCACATCGCGAAATCCCGGTACGTGAAACATCGAAGCGGTGTAGTGTGAAAGGATTTCGGCGTTTCGGCACCCGAGAAACCCAATGGTATGAACCCCACATCTTCGCAAGTTGCGAAATCCTGGTACGCAAAATCCTGGTATGTGAAACCCTGAAGCGGTGTAGTGTGAAAGGATTTCGGCGTTTCGGCACCTGGGAAACCTAATGGTATGAACCCCACGTCTTCGCAAGTTGCGAAATCCCGGTACGCGAAATCCTGGTATGTGAAACCTCGAAAGGTAGAATGTCGGGATTTAATCCGAGCCATTGATCAAGTCGACGATCTGTTAGACCCTTTCGGGTTTCGGCATTTCGAAAGACAGAGAACAGGGGAACGCTTGCATCGCGATTCCCGAATCGTGAAAGCCGGAAGCGCCCTTCTGGTAAGGCCTGTGGTCATAGCCAATGATCACATGGGGGAGGATAAGGGAAGGGAGGGTCTGCGCCAGGCCCCATAGAAATTCAGGGATTCTGTTCCTCGGAGAAAAGACAAAAAGAAAAAGAAAAATCATAGTTGTCGTAGTGGGTGTGTGACAAATTGGTATCAGAGCATGGTTACAGCACTTGGCCTGCTTGGGCTCATGAATGAGTTGCACAGAAACTCCATTGAAGTACTCTTAAAAGGAGTAACCATCTACCTTAACCCCCCTTATCAAAAGCCGAAGTTAAGAATGAAATTTCCTATTGTGTGTATGCATTTGAAAAATATGAATTATGCGCTGATTGTGAATGAATATAATGTTGACAAACAACAAGTGTTTTTCTTGCACAACAAGCGGACGATCAGCCGCGGGAAACTGCAGATGCATAGAATGGTGATGCACCACTAAGTGGGGGATGGCTCCCACAATAGAGACGAAGAGTCTGACGAAAGGAGAGCGGTAGAGACCCCTCCAGATCTAGCTGAGACTATGAGAAGCCTCATGGTCGAACTATAGAGCTGCAAGGCCGACAACGAGAGGTTGATAAAAGAGCAAGAGAAGCAAACGGAAATTAATGCAGTCTTGCTACAGAGTTTATCCGACATACAAAGACAATTGCAGCATGGACCTGACATCAGTCACGCGGACCGACGACAAACAAAGAAAAGTCGAAGTCCACCTGAGATACGGAAACGTGGTCTTTTGAGTGGCCACACTGGGAAGAGCACCTTGAGAAAGGTTCACCCCAGGGATAAGGGACAAGCATTGGACGATTCCTCTGGAAATGAAAGTAGTGACTCGGAGGGATCTTCGAGTAGCAGAACTAGTTCTTATTCCTGAAGAAAGCAGAAGAAGCGAGATCATACCAAAAATCATAATCTCGAAGAATTCAAGAAGGCCAAACCACCCTCTTTCGACAGTGAAATAAAGAAGGGAGAGGAAGCAGAGGCCTGGCTGCTTGGACTAAAGAAGTATTTCAGAGTCCATGACTTCTCAAAAAATTTTAAGGCCCGAGTAGCCACTTTCAACCTGAATGGGAAGGCTTCCATTTGGTGGGAAGACCTAAAGAACGTAAAAGGGATTCACGAAGAAGACCTATCTTGGGGACGGTTTGAGAAATACTTCAGGAAGAAGTATCTGTCGAAAAAATATTTTGACGAAAAGACTAAAGAATTCTATGAAATCAAGCTGGGGCAACGCATCATAGAGGAATATGTCAGCAGATTCCTCGAATTGTTGAGGTACATACCCTATATAAAAGCAGAAAAGTCAAAGGTGCAATGATTCATCAGTGGGCTACCTAAGGACTATCAGAACATAATTGAGTTTGACGAGCCAAAGACCCTAGAAGATATTATCCGAAAGGCAAGATATTGTTATGAACAACTTGGGCATCGGACAAAACCTCGTGAAGGCTGGAAGCAGAAGAATAGTTCGGGATTCCAAAAAAAGGGGTTTAAATCCCCAAGATTTAAAAACTATAAAAAGAATTCAAGGATGAGCTTCCCAACCCGAAGTGTACACCAGAAAAATTTCCCCTCCCATAGCGAAAATAAACCTTTTGGATCTACCCCAGGAAAGATTGATAACCCGAAGAAAGAACCCTTAAAATGTTGGGGTTGTGGAGAAGAACATCTACTGAGGGACTGCCCACACTGACAACAGAACAGTCAAAGAATTTACAACGTTCAAGAAGCTACCACCATCAATGACGTGGCCAGGAGTATGCCACAAATTTATGCAGCCGTGGATAATAAACAAGCTGACCACCAAGCTTTAGTGGTGGAGATGGAAGGTATGATCACCAACCATCTAGTGTCTATTCTAATTGATCCCGGTTCAAATTTGAGTTATATAGCCCCTAAGGTTGTTGATAAGTGTAAATTACAGCCACATAAACACGCCAAGCCATGGTTGGTACAGTTAGCCACTGGCACCAAAAGAAAGGTAGCGGAGGT
>ML807220.1:59872-82545 GCA_009831015.1 Picea engelmannii
AGTAGGTTCTCTGGAACTGATAGTTGATGAAGCTGCCATTGCTTCAGCAACTGGCTTACCCAGAATAGGCCAAAGTTGGTTTAAAACAACAGTGACCAAGAATTTGGATTTTAGATCATACCTCAAGATATAATTCCAAAGTATAACCTGGAAGAAAAGTATCCTTGTTTCTTACCTTGAAGAGGAATGGCAAGTTTTGTTCAAGGGCATTCAGCTATATGTAACCTCAGAGGGAAGGTATGACAAGTTGATGTTATATCACTTTAGACTCCTAGATCACTTCACAGGGAAGGTCCTTCTAAATTTTCCTTTCTTTCTTCATAAAAGCCTAACAAAGGTGTGTAATAGGATCAGAGCCGAACCATTCAGCATCAAGAATGCCCTTTGTCATTATGGCCTGATTAAAGTGATCATCTTGGAAGAATTGAGATAGAGAAAAAGAACTTGGCAACACTTCCTCTTTTGGGAAGGTTTTGAGACCCAAACTCAACCTATGAATGAAAAGAAGAAAGTAGACAAGAAGCAGCCAACTCCTTAGAGTAGCTCGAAGAGAAGGTGAGCTCTCCCAAAGTCACCAGAAGAGAAAAAAATCCAGCGTAAATCCCAAGAAAGCTAAAAAGAAACTAGATTTTGAAACAAACTCAGAGCAATCCACAGTAAAGAAGACAAATGTTCTAAATTTGCCATACATAGATTCAGACACAGAACCAGAAAAAGATGATGAAACTCCAGCCATCAAAGTCCAGAGCTCTCCATGGAACCTGCACAGGATTTTGAAGTTTTTACTTCCAAAGATGAAGGTGAAACTTCAAGAAATAAGAAATCAAAGAAATTACAGAAGATTAAGTAGTTGAAAGAGATAATAGCACAACAAGAGATTCTAGAAAGGGTGATAAAGGCAAGATATAAATCTTTATCAGAAAATTTTGCAAAGACCAATGCAGCTTTTGAGAAGCTGGCACGTGAAAGTATAGAGGATAAGAAGAAGAAGAAAAAGATCACAAAGGATTATAATAGCTTATGGTGGTTAGCTAAGCGCCTGAAGAGGAAAATCAAAAAGTTGAAAGCAAGAATTACCACACATCCAGATTTACAGGTGTTGGCACAGGTTGCTGTAAATTTGCAGGGAGATTAATCAAATAAACAATGATTTTTTATTTTGAACACGAAAGGTTTTCCTTTTGATTAAAACAGAGTTTTCACCAGCACAGAAGGCACAATTATAACCAATTAGTTGTTGAAAAGCAAAGCTTTCATCGGCTAATTAGCAAATTCTAAGGCGGAATAGCTGGTGAAACCACAGAGAAAGAATTTTGAAGATTTGAGCTCGAACAAAGTGATTTTTGGGTGATTTAAAAGATAAGAGGGCATCAAAAAGATCAATCACCAAATCATAAAATATTCAGTTTCAAAGATTCGTGGAGATATAGGAGGTGAATGCTTAAATGGTCAACTAAAACTATGTTCACAGTTGTTTAAAGTTTTCAGTTTTGAAGACATGTGTCAACACATCAGAGACATATCAGGGGCACGTCATGATAAAGACCAGATGTCAAAGACCTTTTGAAGACAGTTCGATTCATATCAAGTAGATTTTCAATTACCTAATTGTAATTAGTTTACACTCTGTTTTTATATATTTAGAAATCCAAATCCATTTTTCAGGCATCCGAGATCTATTGTAAAGGATATAAATACTTATCATTTTGATAAAGAAAAGGTTCGATTTTGGATACATAAAATACTATATTGTAAACATACTTTTCCATATGATAATACAAATCACAGTTTTCTCTCTCTATTGATGTCAAATTCTCATCTTTCCTTCTGTACTCTTATTCAAGTTGTTTTAGCTGCAGAATGTCTGTCATCTCATTGGTTAGCTCATAACTTGATTAATAGTTGCTTATCATTGTTTATTAAACCCTACATTTGTATTTGGTTTATAAGCATTGTTTTCTCACCCACTTAAAAGCTATCATCTGATTATTGATCCTTGAGAGCACTGGTTCATTTGATTCTCATTTTGACTGTCTGAATACCATACTGTAGTTGAGTTATCCCATTGATCCACACATACAAAAACACAAAAACATGTTTACTTTAAGTTACCAATCATCTTTGACTTACAACCTCAAAGAGTTTCTTGGAGTGATAACATATCCATTTCAAACTCACCACAGATTTTTCCTTTGGTCTGGGAACCACATCCCAGACATCATTCTGCATAATGGACTGGTATTCCTCTACCATGGCATCTTTCCATACTTGATTTTTTGCAGCCTCTTCATAACTGGAAGGTTATGCATCCATTATGTCACACAAGCATGCCACGTAGTATCGCTTTGACTTCTTACTTTCCCTGAAATATTTCTCTGGGGCACCAATTCTTTTTGCATCTCTGATAAGCTCTTGTGCCCAAGCTGGTCTTCTCTTGCGAGAAGGCATCTCTGCTGATTTCAAAGGTTCTACCATGTCATGATCCTCTGGAATGACTTCCTCTAGTTCAACTGCCTCTGTCTTTGGAACTTTAGGAACTTCATTCTCTTCTTCATGTACCTCTTCTACACGGATTTGTTTGGATTTACTGAAAGTTGCATTCTCATCAAAGGTTACATCTCAATCGATCTCCACTTTCCGGTGACCGGGAATGTATATCATGTAAGCCTTCGATGTGTCACTGTAACCAACAAATATTCCCTTCTGTCTGGAAGGGTCTAACTTTGTCCTCTTTTCCTTGGGGACGTGAACAAATACAGGGCAGCCAAATATTCTGAAATGGCTGACTTCTAGCTTCTCTCCTGAAAACATCTCATCGGGTGTCTTGTTTTCAAGAACCTTTTGGGGACTTCTATTAGGCACTTACATTGTCGTCTTTGTTGCTTCTGCCCATAGATGCATAGGAAGATCTTGATCATGGATCATGGCCTTTACTGCTTCCATGATCATTCGGTTCTTCCTTTCAATTATTCCATTCTGTTGAGGGTTATAGGGAGTAGAAAGCTCCCTCTTAATCCCAACTTCCTTGTAATACTCCTTGAATTCTTCTGAGGTGAATTCACCTCCATTGTCTGATCGCAAGGTATTTAGCTTCCGCTCTGTCAAGTTTTCTACCAGAGCCTCAAACTATTTGAATTTGCCAAAAACTTCATTCTTTGCTTTTAACAAATAAATCCAAGTTTTACATGAGTAATCATCAATGAAAGATACATAATATAGATACCCACTTAGTGAAGTTGTCGACATCAGTCCACACACGTCTGAATGCACAATGTCCAAAAATCCTTTGGCTTTGTTATCACTATTGGGAAAGGAGTGCTTCATGTTCTGTCATGTGCACATCCTTTGCACACACCATCTGGTTTTGCTTGGATTTCTGGTAGACCTATCACCATCTTGCTCACAACCAGAAGGGATTTGTAGTGTAGGTGAGCAAATATCCTATGCCATAGTTCACTGAGATTCACAATATCATGAACCATTGCGGAGTCTGAATGTCCTTTTAATTTGTAGAGTCCTCCTTCTTCAACTCCAATCACTATTGCATCATCAAGGGTCTTCCCTCTAGGCCACATAAGAACTTGACCATCAATAAATGATACTCTAAATCCTTTCTTATCCAATGCTGAAATTGAGAGAAGATTCTTCTTTAAACCTAAAGCATAGAGAACTTCCTTCATATTCATTGGCTTTCATGAGTTTAACTTGTAGGAAGCTTCTCCAACACCTTTGATTGGATACCGATAGTCATCACCCAATTTCACCTTGTGAGGTGAATCTTTATGAACAAGGTTAGATAAGGAGTCTTCATAACCTGTCATGTGCTTGGAAGCACCATTGTCTATCAACCAAGTGTCATTCCATGAGTAATAGTACCAGTGAGGGCTGAGATAAGAACATAATCATCATCACTTGATTCATATTGCTTTGCAACCTTCTTGGGAGGCTCATCATCTTCAGTTGTCTGAGCTTGATGCCTCTTACCTCCTTTCTTTTTCTTAATTTCCATAATGAGGGGCCAATCCCTAGCAAAGTGTCCCAATTCCTAACAACAATAACATATGATCCTTGAGTTGTCTCTTTGACCCTTCTTAAACTTCTTAGGTCAAGAGTGCTCCTTCTTGTTCTTTCCTTTTCTGGTGTGGGCGGCCAGGGCTTGATCTTCATTTGTCATCTTTTCTTCTCTTGCAGTTGTCCTAGCTTCTTCCTGGTTACAATATTCCCAAATCCTACTGAACTTGGGAAGCTTCTTCCTTGAGTAAATTCCTTGGATGAATGCATCCCATGACCTTGGGAGGCCATTCAAGGTAGTCATCATCATCTCTTCTCCTTCTACTAAGTCACCAATGGCTTCTATCTGCTCCCTGATTTGATTCACTCTTGAGACGTGGGAGTGAATGGTTTATGAGTTATGCATTTTCACATTCTTCAACTGAGATCTCAAAGTCATTCTTCAGTTTATGTTGCTTCCTTCAAATAGACGAGTTAAGGTGTCCATCATTTGCTTTGGAGAAGATAATGATGATACATGATGGATAAGGTGGTCCTTGGTGGAGTCTGCAATAATCCTTTTTTCTTTCACCATGTCCTTCTTATATTTTGCCTTAGCTTCATCTCCTTGAGGTTCTTGAACCTCTTCTATAATGAACATATCCAATTTATGTTCTTCAAGAAGGAGGGTTACTATGTACCTCCAGGCCTTGAAGTTATCAACTCCATCTAGTTTCTCGTCGATCTTTGTTTGGGTAGTCATCCTGCCTAGGACCACACACAAATATGACAAAAATTGAAAGACTGAACTTACCGGTAGGTGCGCTTTGTTAAGGCGAGCTGCTTGGTGGTATTGCTTTGTAAAAATCCCCCCCCAGGAACAGGAAAATGTCAACCTTAGGGTTTGGGTGAAACCCTAACTGTAGCATCTGCAAACTGGAAAATTGGTCCACTAGAAAAGTGCGCTAGGTTAGGGCGAACCTCTTTATGGTCTTGGTTTGTCCAGAAATTGTTTCTAGACTGAAAAATGACTCCTTTTTAGGCTTCTAGACCTGCAACTCGCTTCTATTCAGGCCTTCTCTGGTAAAATGTTAGAATTTTAAACAACTATAGTTATTTAATCCAATAGAAACTGTAATAGGATCATTGAAAGATAGACAATCATAGATACAATAGAACACAGAGTTTATACTGGGAAACCCTCGTGGGGGAGAAAACCCAGAAACCAAAATCCTCAATATAGATTCCTTCAACTAGTACAATGATGCGCTATAGCTCTCCAAGAAAGACCAAGACCAAAACACCAAAAGAACCAGACTCCAAGACTAGTGTGTTAGACCTCCTTATGTGCTCCAAGATACACAAGAGAAGTGTGTGTGTTAATATTCAAATGAGAGGAACCTATCCTCTATTTATACACAAAAGTTTCTCTTGAAGAAACATGACTCTTGACCTAACTAATCCATAAATCAGGGCTGACTGGCTACAATGGGGATTTTTACAATTATAAGTAAAATACCAATAATATAACAATTTCCGTTGAGCCGACTTGTACAATATAATTACAATAACCTTTTAAAAGGTTTGACCAAAACAAATATACAAGAATATATTTTGTAGTTACACCAAAAATATTAACAGGGTGCACGAGTGAATGTGTGGACCCAAGGGGTTGAAGATCCCTTAGTCATTGGAGTTACTTTGGATGCACTTGGGCACACTTAGGCACACATGTCGAACACAATGGGTGCAGTTTGATGCATATGTTGGGTGCACTTGTTAGATGCGGAAAATAAACGAACAAGGCATTGAAGAAAGCAAAGTTGACATATGGCACTTGGGCCCATCTTAGAATGAAGGAGCTTGCAAGTGCAAGGCGAGTCTCATATAAAAGAAGGACACCTCAAAGGTGCTAAGGTGTAGAAGAGAAGCATTGGTTTTTCACACTAGTGAAAAAGAGCTCTACAGTTTGTGCTAAGTTCAGGGTTGGCATAGTAGGGAAAATTACACTAGTTGAGTGTGAAGAATAAGAAGATAGGACCTACAAGAGGTAGGACTGCAATTGCTTTAGGGGTTGGATTGACGGTTCTTATACGTAGATGTTCCTTGTGTAATTGTAGTCTGTAAATGAGTCGCATGTAGTTGGCCATGCTCCTCTATTGTACACTATAACATTCTTCATATAAATAAAGTTAAGACATTTGCCTTGGGTGCCGCCTATACTTGTGTATTTTGGTTGCTTTACTTGGATGAATGTCATGTTCCTTGCTTTACTTTGTGTTGGTTCAATATTGAAATATTCGCCAAGTATAAATATTGTTGGGATGTTTTAAAGCTATAGTTGGAAGTGTGCCTGTTGTTGGGTGAAATTTGTTGTGTTGGACTTAGTTGTGCATCTAACATACTATAGAT
The DNA here is from genome assembly GCA_009831015.1 of Picea engelmannii. Classification (NCBI taxonomy): domain Eukaryota; kingdom Viridiplantae; phylum Streptophyta; class Pinopsida; order Pinales; family Pinaceae; genus Picea; species Picea engelmannii. The sequence continues at coordinate 66,275 of ML807220.1, forward strand.
AAAGGTGAAGTTATGGGTAGACCTTAAGTGAAGATGTGTAGTCTAGTTGTAGTAATTGTAGGTTGGTCAAACCACTATGGTTGAGGCAAGGCAATGTTGCATGATTGGATATGATGAAAAGAAAAATTCCAGGCAAGACTCTTAGGTCCATGACAAGTGGTATCAGAGCTCAACTTCTCCAAGAAGTTGGTTTCAGAACCTTGCTGGATGCTCTTCACCATGCTCCAAAGGGAAGCAATAGGTTTGGAGGGTGGTCTGATCAGTTTGAGACAGTTTTGTGATCATCTTTCGACAAGGAAGTTGCTTGGTAGGCTTGGGTGCTCATTGAGGCAACATCTAGTAGCATAGGTGTTGGAGTGACCCCTCTTTCAACAATTGTCTAGAACAGTGCCAACAATCAATGGAGACTAGATGAAGGCGGAGGATGATACTAAGTTGTTGTTGTAGGTGGTGGTTGGTCCAGGAGTATCCTAGTCGAGTGTTTCACTGTGCCTTAGAGTGCATTTCAACCAATTTAAGATACATGCAACATTTATAGAGGACACACTTCAAAGTGTCTTAAGTTCAAGTGCAATTGGGCCTAGGTGTTCCCCAACAAAGCTTTTGAGGATGGAATTATATGGCACCCAATAGCACACAACTTTAGGTAGAGGTAAGACTTTTGTTTATTCTTGTTGCAGTTCATTTCCTTTAACAAGTTGTGCACAACAAGTTTTTGTGGTAGATGGAAGGGAGAATCCCTTCTTGGAGGAGTATTTGCAATGGATAGGTGCCTTGGTTGGTAACCAAGGGAAAATATCAATCATCTTTGTTATGTGGATCCAATCATCAATGGAAGGAAAATACAGGCATTGGTGGATTCTAATGCCTCCCACAACTTCTTGAAGAAGGAGTTGGCAAGTGAACTTCGACTTAAACTTGGATCATGTAGTGCTTCAATAGGGGCAATTAACTCCAAGGCTAAGGAAACAGTGGGGGTTGCATGCATAGTTCACATATAGTTTGACAAATGGAAGGGTCGTGCAGAGTTTACAATATTCTAGATGGATGTCTTTGAAGTCATTCTTGGGCAGAAATTCCTAAGGAGAACATAATCACTTCTCATGCCATTTGTGAACAAGTTGGTGATATTTGGTGGATGGAAGACTTGTGTTGTGTGTGCAACAACAAGGAATTTGGACGGAAAGGTGTAGACTGTATCTGAATTGATAATGAAGAGGGTATCCACGCACCTAGAGTCTCAACTTTTTGTAGTAGTTATTGGAGAAGTGGATGAGGGTAGAGTGAGGATGTTAATTCCGTCGGCACTTTCCAATGTGTTGGATTAGTTTGTAGATTGAATGCTCGATTATTTGCCTAAAGGTCTCTCACCTAGGCACATCATTGACCATCATATTAAGATTGAATTGGGGTTCCAGCCTCTTACTAGAGCTCTATATTGAATTTATGGACCCAAGTTGGAATAATTGAGGCAACAATTGACTCAACTCATCGATGTTGGCTTCATCGGGCCTTATAGGTCCCCATATGGCACACTAATCCTCTTCCAAAAGAAGAATGACACACCATAATTGAGTATTTGCTTGAATTATTGTGCATTCAATAAGTAGATTGTTGAGGTGAGGAATGGATATATCCTCACTCAAGCATTTTCAAATCTCATTAGGCTAGATGAGATAGGCGAGAATGTTACCATGGGATTATAGCCTGTTCAAAAATATCAATCAACCCTCAAGAAATAAGTCCTTGGGCATGATGCTATTATCTAATTTGTATTCTTTGTAGAAAAAAAAAACTTAAAAATAGAAAAGTGCTTGTAAATGAAGTGTATAAGAATTTAAATGAATAAATACAAGAACATATGCATTTGAAAACCAATAAACCACAAGTCTCAAATTGAGAAGAAACCAAAAAAATGATTTTATTGATGTCTTTTCCGAGTTACAACCAAATTCCTCTTTACAAACCCATGCGAGGGTTTGGACCAAAATCAGACTTAGAAGTCTAGGATGTAATTTTGAATAATACAAAGACAATTGGTGTCTGAAATAAAAAGACCAAGACTGAAATAAATTGGATCAATCCAATCTACATGTGCATCAAAGTCTTGACTCTACAAAATAACCTTAATCAACACTAAAAATGAATTCATAAATTCTAATCAAACTAAACAGACTATCAAGATAAATGAATGACCTTATGAAGCATGTCCAAAAATCTATGCTTCCTAGTCCTTTCTTCTTTTCCACCTTTAGTGCAATCCTTCTATCAACAAGAGGACTTAGCTCTAATTAAACTCAGAAAATGAAAGAATGAATATCATATATCTCACTTGAAACAAGAGTAAACCTTATCAGAAGTATCTCACTCTCTTTTTCTCATGTCTTCTTTGTCCTTGCTTTCTTCATTTCGTTCTTAAAAAAGTAGTTCAAGTGGTTCAACTACCTTTTGTTACTAAAGTTTTAATAATAGGCCAACTTTATTTATGATAATGATAAATAATAATTATATAATAATTAATAGGTGGGGCCCCTATATGTCTTTATTTGTTTTATTTTCAATATTCCCTTGTTCCTCCACATTTTATTCAAGATATCATACACACATCATCATAAAAATATATATCAAAAGCAACCAAAGTAATCATGCTTCATAATTATAAACACTTGTATCTCCCAAAGTACTTTAAAGGCATGATATAAGTTTCTCAAAAAATAATCATCGCGTCAGCGCAAAAAATATGTGTTTCAAATGTCAAATTGATATGTCACCATGAAAATAAAATAAAGTTAAAAATAATATTTCATGCTTGAAGTAGACTCTCTCTATCTACTTCCTTGTGACAATATTGCCCTATGCTTGAGTAAATCTACATCAACATATTTCTTCTCTTCAATCTTTGACACTTCTGAGTGCATATCATCAAATGTGATTTTTCTTACACCATCCTCAAGTTTCAGAGGTAGGGACTTGACAGTGTATGAGGATGTCTCTAATGAATCTGAACCGACACAAATGTGAGGTCTCTTTTCTTTACTTGGCTCTGGCTCAATAGCTAAGGCCTTACAATTTTTGGGGAGTTGAATAGAATATACATGTGAGGCAACATAAGCAACAGGCTAAGCAATCTCTAAAGGAGGAGGGGGAGAGAGTGGCAATGGCATTGTGGGCCAATGACCTACACCAGAGGGAGGATTAACATGCACATTTCCCCAACCATAATTGGTTGGTGGTACATGGGGTTGCACAAGGGGCTACTCATGAAAGTCTGCAATATTTGGGTGCGGCTAAAGAGGAGGTATGATAGGTGGTTGCGGTGGTTGGAAGGAAGGGTGGTCAATGAGGTTTAAATAACTAGTTTGGACTAACTGGTTGAAATCCTCATAATTTGCATCAAAGTGGATGGAAAACCTCATCCTTTTATTTCTACCTCTCTGCCCAAATGCATTGGGCACTCTTCCTCTGTTTTCCCTATTGCCCCTATTACTTGAGCGATTGTTTCCTCTACAGAAGAAACTCATCTAAATATTCACCAATGATCAAATTAGTATACACAAGTCATAGTATGTTAATCATCAAATATTATTTTGCTTTAAACATAATTTAATAATGGCTCTAAACCAACCAGTCAATCAAGCATACTAAGGAAAAAAAATGAAAGGAAACAATGAAAACAGGGATGAATATCATAATTGTCCTTTCTTTGCTTGTTGTCCACAATATTTAAACTGTAAATCTTTATTATACTATCATTAATCTCTTTGAACATGGGGAAGTGAATGTAAATGGAATTATAATGACAAGTAGTAATGAAAAAGAGGACTTGTAATTTATGGAAAATGAAATAGATGACATGAATGCATGATAATGTTCATAATCCATATCAATTCTGCTTACAACCATTTTCAATATCGATAAATTTCATATTAACATGCTCTATAACCATTGTCTACTATCTTTTATGCATGTCAACACATCCCATGATTCATTCAAATCATATTAATTGTTCAAGCATCAAGACTATGCATACCAATCTGCTAACAAATCCCTTCTTTAAAATTTCTTTTCTATTTATATAACAAGGGGAGAAAATGTTTGGAATTAAATTAAACATGATTCAAGACTTTCATAAATTATGTACGAAAAATGATATATCATGTGAGGGTTTGGTCATGTTGTATAAAAGAGAAATAGTAAATTGAAGTTTATGTGCTTAACTTCGTCACTTATCTATTGTGAAAACTCCCATCTTATGTCACTATCCTTGAATGCTCTATAAAAACACCATAATGTTTCAATGTAAACAAGATTTTTTTATTGTGACTTTAGGCAAATGAGAATTTCAATGGTAAAAAAGGTATTAATTGAAACTCAAAACAAATCACATATGGTTGTAAAACCATCATAATCTTTCGGTTGATATAGAACTAAGATATTTGGCAACACAATATTCATTTTCTTGCATAATCAATGACCAATTTTCACATCGTCATGTAATCCAAACCGAAAAACTTGTCAAACTATAAACTCAAATATCTTGTGTCAGAAAGGAATAAGATTAATTTCATCAAATTGTACTTGGTTTCACAATCTATTCTCACATAGCTTGGGCTCGAAACTTCAACCATAGTAATGACTAAGACCAGAGCCACTTAGGAATCTTTACTGGTCATGAAGGTTAAGGTAAATAACTCATATATTTATTTTAAGAACCATAAAGTCATGAGTTTGAACCCAACTTCAACTTAGCAGAGACTGGGGGAATATTAATAAAAAGGCTTATGCACCACCATTTCAAAATGAAATGAAAATTCGATATATGTATATCCATACAAAATTGTAAACCCCGAATTCAACCAATACTTTAAGGGTTAATTTTAATCATTGCTTGTTGGCAGTGCATGGATGAAAAATTCATGTGTTTCTCAAAACAATCTGAAATAAAACAACCAAAAGAAACTCTGATGGTGACAAACCAAAATGAATAGTTTGTATAAATCCATATAACTTTTGGGATCACGGGTTAAAAAACCCAAATTAGTCAAAACCTTCAACTCAAATTCGAATTTAAAAATCCCTTTTCGGTGATAACAAAACCATGCTTAGTTATGAGAAGAACTATCTCTTATCAAATCATAAATTCAGTCCACAACCAAAGGTCTGGAGTTCGAAACTCATTTCATTTTTGACAATAACGCCATTGAGAAAAAACAACATGTGCAGGCATGTATCCATAAGTGGTCACGAGTTCGAAACCCAACATCAACCCAAAAGCTTTTGCTGGCCATAAAACCAAAACAACACATCATAATAGACTATCTACCATTTGAATACCCATTGTGGTCATGGGTTCGAGACATAGTTTTAACCCAACACAAAGATTTTGATGTTGGTCATAACCTTCACCCAATTGTAACTTATTCCAAATGAACGAGCGTTGCATGCAAATGCAACTTTTTCAAACCAAAACTTTTAAATAACTCAAGACTCATATCATAAAATGACGAGTGAGGTTTGAAACCAAGCTTTTCCTTAGTGAAGCGAAGGAAATTCAAAAGTTAACATACCAAACAACAAACAATCATTACAAAAACTCAAACCTTGGTCTCATTTCACAATTTAAACAGATGAGTTTCACTTAAACAATTATGAATGATAAATGGAAAGTGAAATAGTGCATGGAGTGAAGAAAACAATTATCACAGAGCAACCGCTTCGGAAACCCTTGAACCATTAATTCATTTAGAGCAAAAAAGCAGAGAAAAGAGCAGCATACCCAAAACCAGTTAATAGCAGCGCCATTAATAAACTATTACTATGAAAAATGTATGCAAGTGATGCTCAACAAGTTGATATTTGCATACCTGGGTTTGAGCACTTTTTATTCGAGTGATGACGGGCGAAAATGATTGTTAGAACTGTCAGGAGTTGAGCTTCCACACCAAGCTTGAGCTCTATTTCTCCACAACCAACAACAAAATGAAATGACCAAAGCCCAAGGAAAAAGGAGGGTGGTATACGCAGGAATGTGGGATTAATTACCCACGTCCTTCCAAAATTAATTGCATGGCCAACCCATCACGTCGGATTCCAACAAACTCAAATGTGTTTGCCACTCATCACTTCAAAACACTTCACATAAGCAATCAATCATATACATAATATGCCATACAACCAATCACAGATTGATCCTGAATGCCATGTAAGCACATCACTGTGCGCTACATCAACTCAAACAACTCTTTATTCATTGCTTCTGAAACTTGTCACTTCATAATAACTAATCAAATCATCATCCATACAAATAGGCCAGGGTTTAATCATTTGCATTATCAACCATATGCCATGTATATCATGCGTTATGTAAAACCAACCTCATTCCAAAACAAACATATGTGCCACTCTTTCCATGATATATATTAAAACCAAATTCTCGAAGAGTTTGCCCATGGAATAAAAAATTCATGGCATTTCAAATGTAACCTTTACTTGCTACCATCGTGATGAATTTAATATAAACTTTGAAAAGGGAAATTATTGTCATGATAAAGCCTTTATAAATGCATGAGACACTTTCATATATATATATATAACCATGTTCTCCACCCATCATAACTCATCTTTATTGTAAATGCATATCAAACTTATAGTTCATATGCCTTGAGATTTTTAAACACACAAAACTAAAAATGGCTTGTGTTTAATGTGTAATCATGGAATAATGCGACTCACATAGCTTTCATAAAATATGTCAACAAGTTGAAAAATGATGTGAGGCAATTGTCTCTGTCATGTATCAAACTGAAGCGCATCCAACCATAAAATCATGTTTAGAATCATGACTTTTAAACTTTCATCAGAATACCATTATGTATTATACCATTGATGTATATATGTATGTATGACGTGGGAAATACTTGAAAATAAACTTTTATGTGTTTTTTTCTAGGGGACCTCACCTATTAATATTATATCATAGTATAAATAAATAGGCATTGCAATCATTTGCAGGCTTTTATAATAGGCGACGAGATTTCTAGTCAACATAGACCATCAAAAACTGGTATCCCTTACATTTAGCAACATATTACTTTGACAAGTTGTCTAAGGTCAAGGTTTTCTCAAAGTTGTAATTGAAGTAGGGATACTACTAAGTAAGGATTGCATAAGGAGACACTACTTGTTAGGAAAACCATTTGTTGTGAAGATGAATAATGTGGCAACAAGTTACTTTGTCACCCAACCAAAATTGTCACCTAAGTAGGCATGGTGGAAAGACTACTTGGTAAAGTTTGACATGACTATTGAGTACTAATTAGGCAAGTTGAACACAATAACAAACACCTTGAGTAGGAAGGCACAAATTGCAGCCTTAGAGGAGGATGAATTGTCAATGTGGCATGGGTATTCAAGCACAAGTTTTCACATACTTGCAAGAAAACATCAAAGAGGGATTGCACAAGGAACCCACGACTTTGAACATCTTGAAACAAGTGGAGGAGGGAAAAACAAGGCAGTTTTGGATGGACAATGAATTTTTTTACTTTGGTAATCACATCTATGTGACTAAGTCATCTAACCTTGGGAAGGAATTCTTGAGGGAGTAAAATGAATTGCTTTGGGAAATCCACCAAGGACAATGAAGGATAGTGGTGTCGTTGGAATGAGGTTACTATTGGGAACATATGAGGCAAGACATGGAAGAATACATCTAGACTTGTCTTGTGTGCCAACAAGACAAGGTAGACACCATGATGTAGGTTGGTCCACTATAGTGTTTGTTGGTGCCAAAGAAACCTTCAACAAGTGTCTCTATGGACTTCATCACTCAACTTCCATGTTCATAAGGGTATAATGGGATTATGGTAGATGTTCATTGATTTTCCAAGTATGCAATCTTTGTACCAATGAAGGTGCCTTATGAAATAGAAGAAGTTGCAAAGTTTTTCTTTAAGAATGTTGTGAAGTACTACTGGGGTCTCCCATTGAGCATTGTGTCAAATAGAGACACAAGGTTCATGGGGCAATTTTGGATAGAGTTGTCCAGGCTTGTTTGAACCAAGTTGTTGAAGATTTCAAGACATCATCCACAGAGTGATGGCTTGAAATAATGTATCAATGGCCTTTTGTAGGATTACCTAATGTATTTTGTTCACGTGGACCAATCAAACTAGCCAAAGTTGTTGGATGTACCCCAATTCAATTACAACATGCAAAAGAGTTTCACAATGGGCTACAATCCATTTGAGTTGAAAAATGGACAACACCTTTGACACCCCACATAGTTCTGCAAGGCTACTATGGGCATGACTCATCAACCTTGGGGTTCATTAAAGGATGGAAAGACATATTGGAGATGGCTTGCGTTCAGTCGACAAATGCAATGGAAAGGATGAAGCATTGGGAAGATCATGATAAGAGGGAGGAAAAGTTTCAAGTTGGCAACTTGGTTTTAATTAAGTTGGGCATAGAGTAATCCAAGCCACCATGTGGCATATTTGGTGCTTCACTGTGGCGATTTGAAGCAATGTTCAAGGTACTTGCGAAGATTGGCAATGTCACTTATAGATTGGAGCTACCAGACCACATGAGATCTCACCATACAATTTTCCACATTAGTGAATTGAAGCCTTATAGGATTGATTATGCCAATCCTAACATGTTTTCCCCATCTAAATTCCCCACTTTGATCACAGACAAGGCAGAGCAGAAGTGGATAAGATACTTGCACATTGGACCACCCACTTTGGTAAGAGTCAAAGGCATAAGTACTTTGTCACCTGGAAAAATGGACTCGAATAGGAGAACAATTGGGAAAGAAAACAGGTGCTAAGACAATATGAATACAAGATTCGAGAAGTCAAGAATTAGAAGCTCGAGGTAATTAGATAATTGTTGGTTGGTCATTACCAGCATGACAAAAAGTTTAGTGAGAGAGGATGTAAGGCCTCCACTTGTATATTGCAGTAGGCGCACAACCTAGGTGGGTGTGGAAGGTTTCCACAAAAGGTTGCAATGCCAGACGTTTCCTACTTGATCAATGGATGGAGTGGTGAACTATTCTGTGTTGCATTTATACTAGTTGGGACACCTTGGGTGCACAAGTCAATTGTGTGAAACCAAGGCACTAAATGTCCCTTAGTCATTAGAGTTACATTGGACACATTTGGGTGCACTTGTTGAATGCACTAAGCATAGTTATATGCACATGTTGGGTGCACTTGTTAGATGCAGATGATCGTCGAACAAGGCACTGAAGGAAGCAAAGTCGATGGATGGCACTTGGGTCCACCTTAGAATGAAGGAGCTTGCAAGTGCAAGGCAAGTCTCATATAAAAGGAGGATGCCTCAAAGGTGCCAAGGTAGAGAAGAGAAGCATTGGTCATTCACACTAGTGAAAAACAACTCTATGGTTTGTGTAAGTTCAAGGTTAGCACAATAGGACAAATTGCACTGTCTAAGTGAGAAGAAGAAGAAGACATGACATGTAGGAGGCAAGCCTATGATTGCTTCAGTGGATGGATTGAAAGTTCTTATACACAATTGTGTCATATGTAATTGTAGTCTATAAATGAGTTGTAGGCAACTAGTTGCGCTCCTTTGTTGTACATTATGACATTCTTCATATAAATAAAGTTAAGGCATCCACCTTGGGTGTCGCCTATACATGTGTATGGTGGTTGCTTTACTTGTATGAATGTTTTGTTCCTTTTTTTTTCTTTGTGTTGGTTAAGTATAAGTATTGTTGGGATGTTTTAAGGTTGTAGTTGGATTTGTGCCTATTGTTGGGTGAACTTCGTTGTATTGGACTTAGTTGTGCATCTAAGATATTATACCTTAAGGTGAAGCTATGGGTATACCTTAAATGAAGAGGCATAGTTTGGATGTAGTAAGTGTAGTTTGGTCAAGCCACTCTATCTGAGGCAAGGCAGTGCCACATGACTAGAGATGACGAAAATAAAAATTTCAAGCAAGACTATTAGGTCTGTGACACCTACCATGAGCTAATGAGAGTCTTTTAGAGGAGATTCTTATCAATAGTTTTTATTCTAAATATGGTGTTGTTTGTGATTGATATATAAAATACCCATTGATTATCTATTTTGTTGGTTGTATACCCACTGAGCTTAGGATTTGGGTCTAATGAAGGAGGTATATAGTCACATTGACGACATTGCCATGTGACCGACAAATTGACCAAATGCCTTGTTTTTGCTTATAGATGTGTGTCCATGGGTTTGTCCCAATGCCCTTATTGTTTTCTCTAACTTGAGAGGACTTCTCATTCAAGGAAAGTGCTAAACTCTAGTTATGTGGTTAAAATTTTCCAACCATCCTATGCAATTTTGGTCCTTCCTTGAACAAATATTTACATTGATATAAGGCTTTATTTTTTGTGAATTGATTTGGTTCTTTAAACCTCAACCTCAAAATATAGTTTGTCTCAACATAAGCATGCCAATGGATTTAAAGAGTTTGACTTGATTTGAGTGGGGATATGATGATTAAGCAACTAATTTGTTATATCAAGTTTCCCAATGCCTATTTTGGATGCAAAATCTAGGATCATAAGATCTATGATTATCCGCTTATGGCTAAGATAAACTTGCCACAAACCCCAACCAACCAAGTTGAAGCTTAGTTGGCTAATCAAGCCACAAATGATTCTAATGGAGGTCGAGTTCAAGTAGTTTGCGACAACTACTAGAACAAGAAGTTTGTTACATTGCAAAAGGATTATTCCAAGAAGCCAACTTTGTCTAGTGTGTTGGTTCCAAGTAAGCTCACAACCTCGGTTGTTAGGAAGGAGGTGGTGCCCCCTCCCAAAACACCTCCTTTTGAGGAAATGCTAGGAGGGTTCACTGCCACCTCCATTTTTAAATTCCTAGGTAACTTTGGACCCCACTGAATCCCAAAAGAAGATGAAAGTTCATACCTTGAAGAATTTATATGTACTTCCTCGAAGGATCCAATGAGTTCAAACATGTTCAAACTTGTGGCTAGGTTGGGAAAGAATGTTGATGAGGATAATATGGATAGGAGGGTTCACTGCCACCACTTTTTTTAAATTCCTAGGTAGCTTTGGACCCCATTGAATCCCAAAAGAAGCCATAAGTTCATACCTTGAAGAATTTATATGTACTTCCTCGAAGGATCCAATGAGTTCGAACATGTTCAAACTCATGGCTAGGTTGGGAAAGAATGTTGATGAGGATAATATGGATATAATAATTTCTCTTCTCAGTGAAGGTATAGTCATTGAATGTCAAGGGCCTAGTTGAAACTTAAAAAAAAAAGGTCTGTAAGATTCTAACCCAACTTCAAAGTCTTGAAATTTTGTTTACGTGGGAAGTAAAAAGTTATGTTTTTTTTTTTTTTTTTCTAAAAGAACATGTGGAGATATATCTATTCAAATGAGTTTGCTTTCAAGTATGTGCATGGTGAGACAAAAGAAGAGTCATGACCCTTATGTTGCCTCAACTTCCTTCTTTTATCATGGATTAGGGAACTAAACCCTCTTAAAGGTTGGTTTGGATTATGCTAAACTTGGATGGGAAAATTTTGAGCCTAGCAAATATTAATGCATCCAATGATGCTAAAGAAAGAGACCTTTTAGGGATATGTATGGTAGAGGAACTCCCACAAGCCCCATTGGCTCATCTATGGGGATTTCAACATGGTGGATGCCCAAGAAGTGTTGATGTTCTAAAATGACCCTTGCTTCAAGTGCAAGCCAACAATTCAAAAACCAACAATATAGGAAGATTCAATACCTTGAAGAGGGGTAATGTCTCACCTAATATATCACTAAGAATTGCAGAGAAATCCATCACTATATCCACTCACACCACCATAAAGAAGACTAGAACACATCCATCATGCCATTATACATGACATTGAAAAGAGAACCAAACCAACAATCAATTCTATTAATTCATAGAAGGATCATCACAACACAATTCATATCATCCTCCCAATGATCTCTCAAAACCATGGAATAGACTTCAACTAACCCATCCCATAAACTGTCATAATTCCGAATCCTATTCCTCAAATCTATTACATATTTATAACTCTAGGTTGTTTACAATAAGTTTTCAACTATCAAAATAGATTCAACAAAAGGTGCTCTTGACAGTGTGTGGAGTTTCTAGTGTGCAAACTTAAAAGGGCATGTGCATTATCAACCTCGCAAAATAGGGTGCTAACAGGCCCCAACCATTATCATTGTCTCGCCCTCAATAAAATCTTGTTTACTTATGCAAAATAGGTGCCAATGAAGGGCTATCTTTCACAATTATAACATTCAACTCCTCAAAGTCGTAGACAACCTCTGTGTAGGTTTCATTGATCTTCTACAATGAATGGAAAAATTCATTGACTTGCTTTAGGGAAGTTGAGGCTACAAGTAGTTTTTATTTCTTAGCTACTTTGACTACTTGTTGTGCCACTACCTAAAAGTTTCTAAGTGTTGTAAACTTGGCATGTGATTTAGTGCTATAGTGTGTTATTATATCAACCATTTTTTCTCGCTTAGTTTTGATACTTGCAATATGTTTGTTAAGTGCAATGATTTCACCTGTTTACTCCTTTCCTACAACCAAATGTAAGTCTTTAATTTGTTTTTGTTTTCCTAATATTTGATTCTCTATATTTTTCATAACATTGTCCTTCTAAGCCACTACATGAACATTCTACAATTTCTCCCTCAACTTCAAACTAGAATCAACCATGGTCTCCAATCAAGCTTTGCCTTATTGTACCTTGCTAAACAATTTCTTTGAAGTTGATACCTTCTCTAACATATTCTTATTCTCACTCATCACTGTGCTTTTGACTCAGTTCTCCAATTACACATTCTTCTCTTGAATTTTCTAATATGTTTGCTTGACAACAAAGATTTTATCCTCCATATGTTTGGATGGAAATAAATCACAAGTCAATGTTAAAGCTTCAAAATACAGTTCTTCTCCTTCACATCCCAATCCAGAGTGGGATGATACCAACTATGTATATTATGTTCTCAGATTATCTGTGCATCTCCTAAAGAGATGGATCTATCATCTATTTCTAGAAATCTCTTTCCTTAGTACTCTCAAACTCTCGAAAGATAGCATAGATAGATCTAGTTCCACTATATGTGATTCTACCAACTATGTGACAAGTTAAAGGGCATCACATGTAGCCACTATTATTGGGTCAAATTTTACTATTTCTTCTTACCTTCAATGCGTTCTTTCAACCTTAGGATCCTCCACGACCCTGGTTATGAAACCTTACTAGTTAATGTGTTTGTTTGCATTATTGTCTCTTTTCTTCCACTGAATCGATGTTTGGCCGCATTTCTCCAATCTCCAAAATTTGTTTCAAAATTCTAAAGTTGGAGATTCAAATCTAATTGAAGCATCTTTGTTACTTCCATATGCGATTCCATCTTCTCAGCGACTCTTGAAGTCACACTTTGCAATTTCTTTGGTAGAGGAGATTTTGTTGATTCTCTTTTTGTGTCATCAATCTTACTTTACCTTTGTCTTTTAATAGGTCTTGTTGCAAGGAGTTTGAACTTTTTCTCTTTGTATTTGATTGTGATTTAGGAATGGATGGTGTATCTTCTTGTAAAATCCTTTTCCACAAGTTTTTCGGGATGTGATATGTGACTAGTTGATCCTCTATAAGCACTAATAGGGTTTGATGTTGGCATGGTTCCTTTTCCCTTACTGGTTGGTTCAGGTTGTTGTTTCTCTAATAGATTTTTATGGTCATGTTGCCTTGGCAATTTTCTCTTATTCATGAAAATATTTATTGTTTATGGATCCTGAAAACCCAACATGTGTTGCTCAAATTTTTTAGGATTCCAGTTCCATTTGACATCATGCTTCTTGATTATGTCCTCTATTGTAGACTGGTCTTCAAAATCATTAATCAATCAAATCGTTACATCACACATGCCTTTATGAGTCTCATACATGTCATAGATATTGTATAGGGTCATATGTCTTGCAACAACAATGTTTGTTGTGTCCTTTCCCTTTTTTTTTTTGGCAATCTTGATACTTGGTGCATCAAACCCTCATCTATGAGGTTTTCACAATCAAGCCAAAGATATCTTCCATGTAATTTTCTAAACAAAATTTAAACACATTTGGTGGTCACAAGTGCTCTCCCAAAGTTTGGTACATCCAATAACAACAAAATTTTTGGTTGATAAATATTCTTGAATTCCTCCTTAGGTTCCATGTTTTCCTTTTTGTCAGTTACTTTTTCTACATCTTCATATTTCTCAAACTTTATTTTCGAAAATGCATTAATGTCTTACAAGTAAGTCTTGATATCCCATTATTGCAACTTTTCGCTTAAGAGGTTCTCTGAGTTTGACTTTTTCATACACTCAAAAATCAACAAATTGACTTGTCTTTGTGTTTTTCTCTTTGACCTTATTGAGGGTTTGAATGTAGGATCATCGTTGTAACTTATGTAGTTCCCTTCCACCGTTTACCCTCCTCCTTCTACTCTCTAAAAATTGTTCAGCCTCCGGGTATCCATTGTTCAACATTTCATTCAATTCATTACATGGTTCTTTCTTCCCATGGTGTTGTTTATGTACCCTCCAATTAAAAAATTAGTGCATTAAATCTACCGACTATCCTCGTCTTTTTGTGTCCTAGTCTCATCATTTTTCCTATTTTCAAATTTGAATTATCTTTTTCCTTAGATTCTCATGGGACTCATTTTCTTGTTATTAATTTTAATGCTTTATTCCTTGTTCTAACCGTCAAGTCAACTTATCCTCTCCTTTATGTCACCTGTCACATGCATGGGGTTCTATATTCATTCATTAAGAAATTATAGCCACCTGAACATTATTGCACATTTTTCTTCAAAATTGTTGCTTTCCCATTAAATAACTAAACTAACTCTCCCCATCCACTAAGACATGTTGTGAATTAACAACAAAAAAATTAGTGAAATTCATTAAAATTCAACTACAACTATATAAACTCCGACCATTTTAATTATATAGTATTTACCTTATCCTTCTCACTACCCAACCCTGAACAGTGAAGTGCTTCCATTGTGTTGTTGTTTATTAGCCCATTCATTGATTTCCCATCTAATTGAGCTAATTTCATCACACCAACTTATGTGATATATATAATTAAGAAGAATATCAACCATCATATTTTCGATTTATTATGATTCTTTTGGTACTTATTGTTGTACATCAAGGCTAGTAATATGGGTTCAAGTGTTTTCTTGCAAATGTTATTATTGTGTTAGACCTTCTGCCCACACTTTTGAATTTTTTGATCAAATCCAATAATGAATATATCCTCCTCAATTGACAAGCTCATTTAGTCTCCTTTATAATGACTGATCATCTATGATATTTGTTTCAAATGTGATCCTTAGACTAGGTGCCACAAAATCCATAAGCATGATAACTTCCTTCCCATAGACCAAATGAAAAGGAGTATGCTTGGTCAATATTTTATATGTCATTTTGTATGCCCGCAAAACTCCATGGATTTTATTGTCCCAATCATCTCTCTCCACATTACATATATTTGTAAGTCATGTTCCAACATTTTATTAAATGCTTCCATTATGTTGTTTGCTTATGGGTACTATGGAGTGATTTTCTAGTGATGAATCATGAATTCTCTATTTAATGCTCGAATTGTCTCACTACCAAAAAGTGTACCTTGATCATTCATCAAAATCCTTGGACACATGACTACTGTGATGATGTTCTCAAATATGAAGCATGTTGCCATCTCATAAGTATAGTCTTTTGTAGGCACTATCACTACCCGTATTATCAAATAATCAGTTATTGTTACAATATACTTTGCACAAGATATCCTTGCGGGTAGGTCGATTGGTCCAATGAAATCCATGGCCCACTTCTAAAATGGTTCAAGTGCTACCATCGAAAACAAGGGCATCTCATCTCTTCTTGCAGGCTTTCTAATTCATTGGCATTCATTACAAGTTCATACAATGCATTCTTTTGCACCTTGAAACAACAAGGGCCACCAAAGTCCCATGCATAATACCTTTAACATTGTTACAAATATAGGAATGGGTTTGTAGATTTGTCGTTTTAGATTCCCTAAGATTCCTTTTAAAAAAATACCAAATTTGATTATATTTTGGTCATGAGTTGTTTTAAAACATCTTACCAATTTGAAATTGATCAATTTTTAATATGTTCTTATTTATAGTTTTTTTTGTTCAAATAACTTGTTGGTAATTATATCTTATATGAT
>ML807220.1:92919-109136 GCA_009831015.1 Picea engelmannii
TAAAATTTTGTTCAAACAATATAAGGAAAAACTTCAAATAAAATACATTTATCAAAATAACATTATTACGATTAGTTATATAAAAGTTACAACATTAAACTTAAATATCATGTAATAAAATAAATCATTAAGACATTATCGAAATATATATTTGCATTGAAATGAAAATAAAAAATAAAAAAATTGTGGTGATTGTTTTGTCCCTATTAGTGCCATGAGAAGGTCACCTTTGAGCTTTGTCTCATTAGAAAACAATTGTCCCACATCTACCCCCCACTCCATCAATTTCCCTTTATTTTTCTAGTAATGATGGAGTCACTAAAGCCTCGTGAGGAGAACCCTATATAACTGTAGTTGTCATAAAATGACCATCCCTCCCTTCCACCCCCACCCCACCAAACACCTTACCTTTTTCAATGGGGATGAAGCCATAGATTCCTTACAAGGATACCACCGTAAATATCCACCTCACTTGATGACAATCATTCTCCCTCCACCCTTATCTTGTTGACTACCCTTACTTTTCAAGCAAGGATGGACTCATTAGCAAGGAGGCCCTAATTAAGCTTTGCTCCCTCTCCCACCATGATCTCCCCATTCACACCCCCTCCTCCCCATTTCATTCCCCTTCATCCTCACATTCAACAAAAAAGAAACAATTTTGAAACAAATAGAAAACCTTAGGACAAATTAAGAAAACAACTTTTAAAAAATAGGAAAAAAAAAACAAAATGATTTGAAAAAAAATCTTATAAAAATTAAAAAACAAATATTAATTAAGAACATAAATAAATAAAAACGAGTAAAAAAATTGACTAATACAAATCATTAGAAAACCATATAAATTAAAAGGTGAAAATTAAAAGAAAACATCTTGCCCCTTCTCCCTCTCCCTCCCCTTGCCTCCCCATAGGCGAAAATGGGGAGAGCAGTTGTTTGATGATGCACTTCCACCATTTTCCTATAGGCACATGGTTATCACCCCACATGGGTTTTCTACTTGATGCATTGCATCAACAATATAGTCTCATCATGTTTTAGTGGGAAGGTGGTCGATAGGCCCCCCTCCTATTGTCCATTTGATGCATTGCATTGAGTGGACGACATGAGTCAAATGGACGCTCCCACTATTTTTTGATAGTGATGTGGTTGGGGGGCTTGCGAGGAGTGGATGGGGGGAAGGGAGAGGGAGAGGGCGAGGCAATAGGTGAAAGGGTAAGGGGAGGGGACACATTTTAAATTTTTTAGTTTAAATTATGTTTCAAATCTTTTTTATTTTTGTTGTTGTTTGTTTTAGGGTGTAGGGTGATGGAAAATGGGGATAAGGGTGGGAAAAGAGGAATTGTGTAGGAGGAGTGCTAGAGTGGAATGTTTTCCATGAGGTAGAGATTGAAAGGGAGGCCTTCATCAAGCACCCATGGATACAATGGCATTTTTTTTTTGTTTTTTGTTTTAAGAGAAAAATATTAATAAAACATTAAAAGACGAAGACACCTAGCATATTAAATGAACAAGAATTAGCAGAAATATATCTTGTTGAACTTAAATGTAGTAATTTTCATGGATTTTAATTAATGAATAATTTTGTGCTCTCCATTTATCAAAATGAATGAACATTTTATTATGTATTGATCTGGTACAACTTCAATCTTAAATAACTATGCATCTTATAGCTCATCATGTATTCTTCCTTCACTTTATCCCAATTGAATCCTTGATAAATGATCAGGTCCCATATCATGCTTTCCTAGCCTTATTACTATTTCAAACTCAAACTCACGCAATAATAATAACTGTCAACAAATTTTTCCTCCCAAGATTAGCTTGTTGACTAGGTACATAAACATAGAGTGGTTTGTGAAGAACTTGAATTTATTGGCTAGTTGGTAGGGTTTGAATTTTTGAATTACATATACCATTGGTAGTTCTTCTCTCTTCAATGTATAATTATTTTCGACACTTGAGACTTTCCTACTAGTGAAAGATATGGGATGGTTGACATTACTGCTTCGATTACAATCCTAGGATGCATGCACATGAACGTAGAAAATATCTTATCAATCATGGAACATTAGGACCAACATTGTCACTAATTTCTCGTTCAATGTGTTAAATGCATGTTCACACTCTTTTATCTACATAGATGTGTCTAGTCTTGTCAACAATTACTCCATTGCTACTATTATGGTTACATAATTTATGATTATTGTTTTGTAATACATGATATGTCCTAGTGTCAAACTTAGTGCAATCACATTTGTAAGGCCATGTATATCAATGATGGTAGAAGTCTTCAATTGATCCATTAACAATACATCTTTGCATATTACATGATCAAGGAGAATGTTGAGGGGTGTGCAAAAATAAATTTCTTCAAATTTAGAGATATATGCAACTATTTGCATCTCTCGAACATTAGATGCAACACTTGAATGTGTTCCTACATTAAACTAAACACTACCTAATCATCTAAATATATTTATTGGAATGTATGCACAAAGTCCTTAAATGTAACAACTACTATCCAAGAGAACACCGTGGGTGCATTTTTCAATCCAAAAGGCATCTTATTGTATGAAAASCTTCTCCATTCCATTACAAATTTATCTTGTTTTTATCCACRTTTGTTATCTGAACTTGGTGATATCCTAAAAACCCATCCATGAAGAAGTAGACCTCTTTCCGACCATATTCTCCAAAATCTTATCAATAAAAGCTACTAGGAAACRATCATGAACACATGTTTGATTCAATGCATGGAAGTCTACATAGATCCTCATTTCCCCCATCTTTTTGTTTTGGATAACCATAAGGYTGTTCTAGGTAAATTATTCTACAAGAAAAATAAGTCTCACTTCCATCATTGTGTCAAGATATTACTTTACTTTATATTAACACTTGGATTCATCCTAATACTCTAGCAATCTTTGTGTAATTAGGTCCCATAGAAGATGACAAAAATAATATTGTTCTACAATTCCTTTCATATACCCTGCCTAGAGTAAAAACAAAGGAGAAACAATATACCCATGCACAAAAAGATGAATGAAGACTAATTAAACATCGACATTCCCCCTACCTAGCAATGATGGTTTAGATTAAAACTTTGAGCGAACACTACAAGGAAAACACCAATTAGTAGAGGCTTTTGTGCAACCACTTCTTGCTTCTCAATTTTTAGCAAGGCAGATGATTTTTTAATCTTTGGTGCACTTATACCATATTGATACACTGGTGTGCCTATGTAACAATCACATTGTTGCACTTAATAAACACTCACATTGAAATAAGTCAAGATATTTTATAAAAAATATTGACTATTTTTTCTAAAAAAATCCTTGTTGGTGCGCTCAAAGGATTAAACAACTCTGGTGCACCACTAAGATTTAACCTCACTTGTGCATAACCCTACCACTCAAACCGAGTCAGGTTAAAATATTTTGTAATAAAATATCATTTTTTTTTCAAAACATCTTTTCAGTGTGTCCTATACAGTTACCTACACCGCCGTGTAACACTACCAAGCACACTAATGTAGGTTATATTTTTTTTTAAATATATATTTATTTGGTGAACTTGATACATATATAAGCACTGGTGCATTGGGGTATCATGCACATTGAAGAAGGGAAAAATAATAAATAATTACCAAACCAAATTTCATTTGTAACTTCCATTTAGCGCTTTAATCCATATAAGCATTGGTGCTCACTATCCCCTTGCGACCACCCCATTGTGTGATGCTACTAGATAGTCCAAATTCTCGATTTATTTGCTTCCATTATGGTGGATTTGTGTTTGTTTTGGAAAATTTCAAGTGGTACGAAATTTTCATTTTTTCTATGTAGTAACCATGTCTCATCTATGGAGAAGAGCCATGACAAATTGATTATTATCCCTTAACTTATGTTTCCAAAATATTAAAAATTCAAATAAGTCTTTAATTTGATTTTTCAAATTTTTTTTTAGTGTGACGTGACCCTAGCTTTTGTCTCACATCGTATTATGGTGAATTTATAGCTCTTACCATGCTTGATGCTCCAATATAGTATTGGCACACTGGAGAGATTAAATTTACAATTAGAATTTTCTGCACTCTTTGGTGTGCTAATACATGTACATATGTATCATTAGCAGTGCGTCATGTGATCTTATGCTTAACAAAAATTTCTAACTGTAAGTTTTAAACCTTTGAAGTGAAACAATGCATACATATTCTTAAGCAAAATAAAAAGAACAACAATGGCATACACATAGTACATAGAGATTTACCCTGGAAACCCTTAACCGGAAAAATTGACAAAACTTATAGCCACACCTCTATTATTCTTCATTGCATTAACTTGACTATACATAATACAATATTTAGGTATTCCATAACATCCAAAAATCCTAATCCATTAACATGAATTAGATTACAATTCTAATCCGTTAACCGGGATTAGATTACATTGGGTCAAAAACCCTTGGTTGGAAAGCACAAAACAAGCCAAAAATGGACCAAAAACAACTTCAACTTTTTTTTTTTTTGGGTGGGGTTGCGGGGGGCTCTACTCCCTAGTAGGAGGGGCCTTGCCACCCTCTGGGGCATGCCTAGTGCATACAAACAACACATGAAGATAGCCATGCAGATAATATAACACACTCCCAACACTAACATTGTGTGCAAATTTTTGTGCTCTTTGGTGCACACATAAATAGGACAAGACACCATGGCACCATGTACTAGTATATTGATAAACTATTGGCACACCAATAATGATGCATATAAAAAAATAGGTGCACCGATAAGTTTTACATATTTTTTATGAAAAGAATTGTAATTTCAACATTTAATGAATATTAGACATGGTAATTTAGTATATATTTTTTATTTTAATTTATAGATATATGTACCTAATGAATTTGCATATCAACCATAGATAGCCACAACCACAACAATTGCAACATTAGGTCAACCCATATACTTTACATGAGTGGCATATATGGTAGAGGGAGGGGGATTTGTTCCCTTGTCCTATTACAACTTAGGCTCATCTCCCTTTGAGGGATGCTAACCTCCTCAAATTTTATGAAAAGGATAACTCCCTCAAGGGGAACACAAGCTTATTGATGCAATTGATTTGTCTGGGATCATGGTAGATAGGTCTTCAGGGTTGGTCTCAATGTGTGGTACCAACCTATAGAGGAAGTTTTTTTTTATTTTAGCATTGGGTTGCCAAGGAGGGGGAAAGGACTTTCCCCATTTCCCTAATTTTTTTCCTAGCATTGTGAGAGAGATTCAACTGCCATATGTGTAGAGATATGTCTATGAAGACACAATTGACCCTATTGACGTCCAAGTTTCTAGGGGGTAGTTGAGTTTACATTATTTTAGTGTAAAAGAGTTTAGGTGCTTGTCCCTTATGTTGATGGCACTAGCACACCATGCCTTTGATGAGAAACACATTAGTTGT
Source organism: Picea engelmannii (assembly GCA_009831015.1). Lineage (NCBI taxonomy): Eukaryota > Viridiplantae > Streptophyta > Pinopsida > Pinales > Pinaceae > Picea > Picea engelmannii. The sequence continues at coordinate 98,376 of ML807220.1, forward strand.
TATTTGATGTACTATGTAGATAGTTTATTTCACTGGCCTTGAATGATTAGGTGGTCTGTCATTATTTTATGATAGTTTTGTATTGCTCTAGATTGTCGTCATAGCATGTTTGATGGGAGACATTTCTTCCCCTTTGCTTTAGAGCTATTCACTTTTTTTTTTAAAGGTTTCCAATGATTCTGATGAGATTCAACCACCTCCCTTTTAGGGTGATGACTGTTGTGCTTATGCACATGTGGGGGCAGATGTTGCCCAAGAGGAGCCATGCAAAGTACCCATGTAGGTTGGTGAGCTCCAATGTTTGGATTTGTTAGCTAGTAAGGACAATCATGTCATCGATCTTGTATATTATCCATATGTAGGGATGGATTGGCAAGGATGTGTGAACACTTGATTTACTTAGGACAAGCCACCAAATGCTAGAGGTAATAGTATCATTATATTTTGATTAATCTAGTTGCATATTTTTTGTCTTATTTAATGCATATGTAATTTATTATAATATTCTATTTAAATTATCTACTATTTTGTAGATATTGGTTCATATGTTGGTGAGGTGGTGTAATATCCCTATTTCAATCCCCTAGTCAATTTGTAATAAATCATAATTAGTGATGGTCGGATCTCATAGAGATATTATTACCATGTCATGGTGTTATAGCATAAATTGCCACCACATATGCATTGATGACTTGTTTGGCCTTTCCCTTTCCCACTTGCAGACATTAATTCCCCTTTCCTCCTTTGGATTCTTCAAAAAACACTATTTTTGGACATGTACAATGTCACTCCAGTAAAAGGTGTGTACATACACATGTTGCTCCACTACAGGGTACATACACCTTGATTTTGCTCAAAAGAATATAATTTTGCATATTTTTGGGCGAGGTTCATGAGTTCACCCAATTCTTGACCTCCTATTGCCCATACACAACTATTTGTAATCACTCCAACCACTTCGAGAGGGTATAAAATGAGCCTAAGGATAGAGGAGAAGAACGATCATACTTGAAGCAAAATAATGCTGGAAATTTATTGCCTCGTCTGCAAGCCCTTATTCCCTTATTGTTGATTCATTTCCTCAGACTTGGAAAACCCTCTTTCCAATCTTTTCCATGCTTCATTTATCTGGTTAAGAAGTATCCCATTTGTCTTCTTTGGGTCCGCATAAGCATTGGAGCTGGAGGTGCTACCTATAGTCAGTGGCTTGGGTGGAGGGACCTGGAGTCCAGTATCGGAGCAGTGCCACAACAGATGCAAGTGATAAGTATCTATATTTTGTTGTCTTATAATAAAGAGACCTCTTTCCCATGAGTTACTTGTGTTTTAATGGATGGTGATTATGTTTAAACATCTAATTTCTTAGAATACTAGTTGATACAATCACTTTACTTTCAATCATTTTATGAGAGTTAGTTATTATATAACTACCCTCCTTTGTAGTCTTCTACTTGATTGTTTTCCAGGTGATCAAAGGGACAATTTGGAAGGAGCGTGAAAGGTTTTCAACCACGATATCTTCATCAAACGTAGGACACATGATATGTTTCTTCTTCCTTTCTATTAATAGTTAGTTAATAAAGTTAGTTTCAAATCTTTTTTATTGCATTTATAGGATTGGGTTTATTCTTTAAATGGTCATCACTCTATTGTAGCTTTAACGCATAGCCATAGGGGAATTTCCCCATAACACATGGTAATCTAAACATTGTAAATGTATTATTGTTTAATAAAGGGATGCTAAACCAACTGATTGATGGACGGAGCATTAGTATTGGGCATGATACCACAAGAGGGAATAGTGAGGGGGCATAGAGGGGGTTCATCATGCTAGAGATCCCAAGCCACCTTGTTGAACTTTTTTGGGAATAACTAGTTAATTCTCTTTTTCCTAATTTCAAAGGAAATTAGTTAATGAGAGGGGGTTGGTAGTTGAACAACCAACCACCCACAATGAATGGAAGAATGGAGGACTGTCAGCCATGGTACAACAAGTACCCATCTCAATTACCAAGGTTGAACCATGAGTTGCTTCTGACATAAGGAGTATAAGTGCAAGTTGGGAACCTTCTTGGAGAAGGAAGGAAGAGACACATGAGAGGCAAATGAGACAATTTTTGGATAGAGAGAATTGGAGAGACAAAGCTCATGCTGGAATGGAAGGAAATAGATATTGAGATAGAGGTTTGTAGAGCCGTGGAAATAGAACAAGAGAGCTTGTGAGGCTAGATAGAGAACCCTAACCCCAACTTGAAGTGAGAGGGATGTGAGTTTGATGCATGCAGAGTGATGGAAGGGACTCCCTTGTGCCGAGAGAATTCAACTAGAAAAGCATCTAAGAAACCTCATGGAGGCCCTAGGCATGGTGGGTATAGAGGGTTTCTGCTAGTAGTTGTTGTGAAGGAGAGTGGCCTTCACACTGTTAATTTTTCTCTGAGATACCGAATGTTCCCATAGTGGTATCATGGCTTGGAATGGGGGTGGCCAATTGCAGAGAGAAATAATTCATCTTAGCATATGGTTGGGTGGAAAATTGCTCTCCCTCAGTCAGTTGGCTAGTTGAAATCTTGTAACAGATAAGTCTTTGTGTGTGTTCTCTTGTTTCTCTGTAATTATATAAATATGCAGGCTTATGCAATTGATGAAACTGTATAGTTCTATGTGGAAACTTGTGAGGAAAAAGGGAATGAATGTATGCCTTGTGTTTCCTGTGTAAACAACTGTTTCTCATCTATCTTGATTTTCCCATGAAAGGAAATCATATCTATAAGCTGAGGATGGAATTGGAAGTAGGATTCAATGATCTTCTCCTGTATGATGAGTTCATTTCATGCCGATTATCCTCTCTTAAGTGTACTCACAAGTAATTCAACTTTCATGATTTAAATCCCTGTGAATTGGCATGAACCGTCTATGTGTAGAAACATAATAGACAAGTTATAGACCATGCTTTAGAGAGGATGAACATAGATGAATTTGAGTGGTCCAGGTTTCCTAGTTTCCTTTTAGAGTCATTGTAAAGGTACCTCGAGGAAGAAATCCCCAAAACTCATTATTGATTTGCAGGTTGCAAAGCCAACATAGATAGGCAAAGTCAAATATAGGCTAAGGAAGAAAAGTTGGACCCATATATGCCTTGGCACACAAACAATTGATCAGAACCACAACAAGAGGAATGGTTGTTTCCCAAATAACTTGTAATTGAACCTCGTGGGGGAACCCTAATGTGGAAACCCAGATCTATCGGATCTATTGGATATGTAGATCAATGTTTGAAGACATAGGAAGATGAAGAGGACATGTTCCATGTTCTGTATGCTAGTGCAGTTGGAAGTTTGATGTATGCAATGGTCTATACTAGACCGAACATTGCACATGCAGTGGGAGTTTTGAGCAGGTATATGTCAAAACTAGGGAAGGAGCAGCGAGCAACAATAAAGAGGGTTTTTAGGTATTTGCATGGCACTAGTACTTATGGATTGCGTTAGAGAGGAAGACTAGGATTGGGAAAAGTGTTGGACATACATGGATTTGTTGATGCAAACTGGGCTGGAGATCTAGATTGTAGAAGATCTACAAGTGGGTATGTGTTTAACCTATTTGGAGGAGCAATCAATTGGATGAGAAAAAGACAGTTTGTAGTGGCACTGTCAACTACTGAATCTGAATACATGGCAGTCACTCATGCAAGAAAGGAAGCATGGTGGCACAGGGGCAGACCCAGAGTTCAACGCTACAACAACGCACCAACAAAACCCTAACTACCGGCCCTTTCGGTAACACCTGCGAAGAAGACGAAGTCTCACCCAAGGTAGAGGTAGGGGTGGTTGCAGGACTCAGATGTCTGCAACCTTAGCTGGGACACAAATATGTGATTCTAACACTTAACATAGCACTCAACATAGCACTCAACAGTTAACATTCATGAATATCCAGTCTTAGTTACAACGCAATTTAAACCCTAATTACAGAACATCGCAGTATTCAACCAGATCTAGCATCTAACAACACTTAGCATTACAAAACAGATCAGATCTAGTAGATTCAAGCACTAAGCACATTCACACAGGTCATATCTAACATTTACTCTTACCATTAAGCATAAAGCAACAACATATCTACCTATCATTCATCTATAGCAAAGCACTAAGCAAATAAACACATAAACACATAAATACATCGCACAAAGCATAGAAATACAACATGTACGTGGTTCACCCCCACCCTGGGTCTACATCCACCAACTCTTTGTCTTCTTTATTAGCTTCTTCAATCAGTTACATTCACAGAGCCACAAAAACCCTACTCTGCAGAGGACAAGAGATCTGTGCACCTCGGTAGATCCTCCTTCCCCCGACTAGGTTATAACACTAAGCCTCTTCACAATCTCTTACACTTGCTTGCACCGAGCTCTGCAAGCCTCATACAGTATGCACAAAAGTAATCTCTACTCTAGCACTTAACACTTTCGCATCTAGATCACCTTCTTCTTCTCTTACATCGCCTAGCTACTTATTTATACATTACAAAATAGGCCTAAACATGGGTGAACCCATGGGCCGACATCCCCATACCCATTACATAATCCCAAATCCCAAAAAGGGCCCTAAAAGGGGCCAAGATCCCGCGATCTCTGCTTCGTCTTGTGCTCCGCCTTCGACAGCCTGTCGAAGTCCCAAAATTAGGTCAAACATGACCAATAATCCTCAAAAATTGGTCAAGGGCCAACAAGCCCCCAACACTCACCCGTGACTTGTCCCGAGTCACTCTGATTTGACTAGTTCTACTTCAAAAGCCTCGAGCTGCTTCAACTTGTTGCTATGCCACAACCTCTTGTTCAACAAACTCTTGTATGACTGCTTCGTTGATAAGTCCCCCTAGGCGTTGTTCAACTATAGTGACGACTTGCTCCAATTCTACTCCTCGGCCTTCGATCTCTATGAACAGTTGGTAAGCCTCATCCTGTACAGGTTGGAGTGTAAGGTAGCTAGAGAGGTAGTGGTGGGGGCCAGAGGGCCGATAGTGATAATAGTGGAAGTCACCTTACATTTATTATATCTAATTACCCATTTATTATATCTAACTACCATAGTGGGCCTTATTTAATAATATAGTGGACCTAGTCCACCTTACATTGAATGACCTCCATAAGGTAGCTAGAGAGGTAGTGGGGGGGCCTAGAGGGCCCATAGTGATAATAGTGGAGGTCATCTTACATTTATTATATCTAATTACCCATTTATTATATCTAACTACCATAGTGGGCCTTATTTAATAATATAGTGGACCTAGTCCACCTTACATTGAATGACCTCCATTATTATCACTATGGGCCCTCTGGCCCCCCCACTACCTCTCTAGATACCTTACATGGAGCATCTAAGTTACTTCCATAAATATACTCTGAATAGTGTGGACCTGCTGCTGGGCAGTGCGCTACTCTTGGGATCGCTTCATTCTTTCCACAACTGACAGGGGCTTCAACTGCGCCTGTATTGTCTCTGCTTGCTGCTTTGCTTCCTGTAGCTATGAGTCCAGTGCCTTCAATTCTGGATTCTCAGTGAGTCGCTCATACGTCTGGGCACTGTGATCACTCAGTTTCTTGCATTCCATGGCAAGGACTTTGATTCTTTCAACTGCGCTTCGAGAAATTGCTTCTCTTTGATCCCTTACATCCTGCGGGGTGTCAGGTACGATGCAGAGCTCTAAGTCTGCTATTCGTTGTTGTAGTTGCTGGATAGCTTCTACGAGATTCTCTACTCAATGCATGACTCGGTCTTCTGCTTGTGGTTCTAATCCTATCACAGAGTGGAGGGCTTTGTTGACTGCTTCTTTCACTTTGCGTTGTTCTGCGAGCAACTATTCTTTTTCTTGTTGCATCTGTTCTTTCTCTTCTTCAAACTTTGCCTGGAGAGCAACCTTCTCCTGTTCTGCAATTCAACGTTGTTCTACGAGTACTCCTTGCACTTGCTCCAAGGCATAGGTGGCTTGTTCTGTTTCTTCTTGTGCGCGACGAAGGCAAGCTTCGACCGCATCAACTAGTCGGCGGAGTTGGGCTGGCTCATCTACCAACTCTTGTTCTCCTAATGGCAGGGGCGCAGTGGACACTACACGGTTGGGCTGAAGGGCCTACTGTACCCCTCAGAGGTCGACCTTAATTCTGTTGTACATTTCCTCTTTCTTAGCTTCTTGTTTCTCCACAATTTCCAGTGAAGCATCGTTTAGGGCTGCTATGCTGAAGTCAAAATTATCAGTAGTGAGCACAGTCTTCATCTTGGTCACGGTGGCTCTGGATTTCTTCCGGGAAGAAGGATTCAGGGGAGAAACCTTCCTCTTCTTTAGGGGATCAACCTCGTCTCTGGGCGGTGTTACTTCGCCTTGCTTATGTTCAACTCCTTTACCATTTATCTCTTCTACTTCGTCATGACCCCCTCGGTCAAGTGATACTGAAGCAGTATTTCTTGAGGCACTGCTTAAGTCTTGGACCTCTTCAGTCTTCTTCCTTCTGTTGGTGCTGGGTGTGTTCTGTTCTTTGTTGGTGGCCTCCCGACTATCTAGTTCAGGGTCAGAGATCTCTGTAGGGTCAACGGGGATAAGGAGGTTTGCGGAGCAGTCTTTAGTGATCTCCTCAAGGTCCTCTTCCGTTAGTTTATAGTATGACTGATGCTGCTCCTTATGTTCATCGGCACGCGCTGTAATGTAGATGAAGTGCCGATCTATGGAGAACTTCATCAGGGGTTGAAACCTCTGTAGGGTGTTCAGAGTCATGTGAGGTTCAACTTCGATGGCTCTCTTCAGCTGAAGGTAGTAGGTGTGAAAAACAACGTTCGACTGCCACTACTTGTTCATATCACTCGAGTACCAGAGTGTGGTGAACTTCGCAGCAAGCGGTTCGAATGGTTTGATATCCGGGAAGGTCACATCTTCTGGCATCTCCCAGGAAACAAAGGTGATGAGGATCGGGAGCCAGCTAAAGTAAAACTCGTAGCCCTGATCCTGTGCTTCGCGACAGTCTAGTTCCAGTTGATTAACTAGGTACTTCGCCCAGTTCATCTATAGACCTTCTACGCACTTCCCTGTGAGGTCAATGAAAAAGCGTGTGACCTACATAGTCTGTTCTTCCTTACCAACTTTCTGGCTATTAACCGGTAGGCTAGGCACACTGCGCCATTCTGGATGGAGGCTACCTTGTAGCCTCGCATCCCCTTTTCAACATCGCCATATGTATCCTTGATCTTCTGTGCTAGTGCGCGATCTGTGGATTTTCTTGGATAGAAATTCTATAGTTCGGGTCCTTGCATACTTAATCCAGTGATCCTATGATCCAGAATCGGATCCAAGAGGCTTCCCAGGTCCAAAAAAGGATAAAAAATGAAAGTTCTTGGAATCAGACGAAACCAATTCCATTGCGACCGTCTCATTGTGATGATTCCGACCATATATTTACTTTCTCAAACATACGTTGTATGTGAGATTTATCGCACTCTGACCGTTTTCCCAAACAACTAAAAAGTCAACAGGTCAACTGGAAAAAGTCAATGATGATGTCAGCATGACGTCCTGCTGACGTCATCAAGCTAACATCAACAAAGTGATATGTGGCAGCATAGGAAGAAGGGTGACTGGGCAGTGACAGGGACCAATGCAGCATTGACAAGTGGCAGTTGAGGACCAATGAAAGGGCGCCACGTGGCACCCCATCACTAATTTGAATGGCAAAATTTTATGGAGCTCATGGATATCGACCCCATGACCTATGGAGGGAGGCAAGCACTTTGGTAGAGGTACAATGGCCAACACGCCACAATGGTGCTTATTTAAGATAACCCGTTGTATTATTAATAAAGTTAATGTTTGGTAAGGAGGGCAGAAAGGGGCTGGGGCTAAGCGCCAGCCCATAGATTTACCTTTGCATATAACCATAGCCACCGTGTAAAGGGGTGCGGGCGCCATCCCATTAACCAACCAAGCGCGCATTTATAGCACCTATCCACCATTCATTTTGGAGTCCGTGGCCATGACCCAAGGCTTATGGTTAGGGCGCGGTCCTATACCCTGATGCCACATGACCAGAGATCTCGAGCTAGGGGCCAGCGCACAGCCCTTTGGGCTGGTGCTTGGCCATATGGCATGCATGCGACCTCAATCTGAAGTGTGCGCCCAACCCTAGGGGCTAATTTTGATATTTTGTTACACAGGTGGGTTTTTAACTATACAATATGGATTTTTATTGATTTGCAGGCCTGTTAATGGAGATTTTGGCCATTTTTGGGAGATATTGGACTCTTTTTTAGCCTAGATTTTGGGAGGAAGTTGGGGATGGATAACCAACTTAGGATTTATAAAAACCAGGCCTGTTTGAGGCCATTGGGACAGTCAGAGCAGAGTTATGCTGAAGCAAAGCCAAGCCAAAGCCATTTTTATGCAGGGGAGCTGTTGAGGAGGAGACCTTTGCGAGCCATTTCTGGGAGCTACACTCAGTATTTTTTAGTGTCGTCAGTTGTGTTGGATTTCTGAGGTCAAGAAAAACACAACGAGATCAGAATGGATTCCATTTGATGTACGTTTGATGTACTTTGAAATCATTGAATAATTAATAAAGAAGCCTCCCCCACTAAGACAAAGGCCCGAAGATGTAGGCAATTTTGTGTCGAACTCCATTATCACTTCTCTTGTTATGGTTTTCCGTTCTTATTGCTTCAGTTTAGTTCAGTATATGAGTTTATGGCTATGATATAATTCTTTTATCTTCATTCTCTTTCATTAGCTTCTTAAATGGTTAATAAACGCATGCAAAAATAACTCAACCACAGTCATTAAAAGATCTTTTCGGATCTTCCTATGGATCAACTTCGGATCGAATGTGATACGACGGTCTAGCCACAAGTAGCCGCCATGGTAACATGAAAGGAGTAGCTTGACACAGGTGTTGAATTCCTGGTGCCTTCCGAACTGTGGGATCTTCATTACATTTAACAGAGTGGACTGCGCGAGGTTCATCGTCCACAGCTGGGGGATTATCTTTGAGTTCTTCCCCTTCATCCTGGTCAGGTATTTATACGGGGCGAGCATGCTATAATTCTTGTGATCTCCAGGGTTTAAGTCACTAAACTTCAACGCTGCGATCTTGTCTTGCTGTGCTCGAATTGCGTGTATCCCCTTCGGGAGGTACGCAGTAACCATGGTGTACTCGAAGTCTCTTGGCACACTATCTTGACTCACCGTGCCAACCAGATGTGGGATGTAGTCGGGCAATATGGTTGGGATCAACTTCACATTTTCTAGGTCATCTCTGTGTTTGGTTCTCTTTTCTACTGATGGTCGGGATGGTCCAGCTCCGCGAGTAGTCGACGGAGAGGCTTGCACTCCTCTCGTCGATGATGCTTGTACACCCACATACATCACTCTTTCAGACATGGCTCTCTCATTCATGAGGTCGATGAGTACTTCCTTCGCAGACTATTCAAGTGCGCTAAGTTCTTCGGACATACATGCTCGTGGTTGAATATCTCGGGTTCGAAGAGTAACTGCTCAATGCAACGTGATAGATGGCAAGAGCACGATGATCACTGTGAAAAATCAACTATTCTGCGGGCTCAGATAGTCATGGTTGGCAAAAGTGTTCTTGTTGGGTGGCACAACGAGATAAATAGATAACTTGGCAATGAATCTCTTGCAATGGGTGAGAAGCCTTCATTAACTCGGTTTTGTCCATTATGGCATGGTCCCAACGGTCTGGTGGCAAACTTTCTGACCATTAATGCCTTTCTACCCATTCGGGTCGTCGGTCGAACGGTTATACTGTTCCCAACATCTATATTGCTTCGCCATGGAGAAGTGCCAAGTGACGCAGTTCTGATATCCCGGTGAAGTTCCAATTTTGCAAATTTTCCTTCTGCGAAGTTCCCTCTAGAACCTTCTGTAACCTTTTGATCTTAGATCTCTTTTTACTTAGTTTTCTAGCCTTCTTTTCGGTGAGCTTCGTCTCATAATTCCTTTTTCCATTCTGATTCTTATCTTCTTTTGGTAGAGTAACTTCGCACTGTTGAGATTCTCTCCTAGAAATCAAGGGTAATACTTCATCTGTATCTCTTCAGTCTTCTGTGGGTCTTCTAGTGTTCTTCCCACTTCGACATCCAAGTATCTGGTTTTAAATATCTTCGCTCGGTTCTCCTGTTCTTCAATCAAGTGTACAGTCCTCCTAGTCATGAAATCTTTCAACTCTTGCTTCTTTTGTTCAAAGACTTATTCTTCTCTCCTTCTGGCATGATCTCCTTCAATCCAAGGTTTTCCTAGTAACATAACAAATGGAGCGTTGTTCTCAATAGATTTAACAACTTCAAATTCCTCCTCTGTCAAAGTTCCATGAGAACTCATAGATATCTGGGTAAGTCTTCCACATAGGGTTATCAACTTTCCTTTGAATAATCCTATTCTTCCCAATGAAGGAACCATAGTAGGCTCCCCTAAAAGTTTCCAAGTTCTTTCTGTCATGATATTCACCCGTGTTTCCTCATCCAGAACACAGTCAATGTCGAAGTCTTCTATTCTTGTTTTAATGCACTCTTTTTCTTTGAAGATCTCTGATAAACTGATATGTTGGTGGTCATTCAGGGTTTCTTTCATCTGTAGTAATACTTTTTCTGATTCTTTCTAGGGTTCTACCATAATCTCAGTTTCTGGATCTACCTTAGGGTTTTCTTGGCTCATATTCATTCTTTCAACCTTAGCAATCATTCTAGGACAATCCAATACTTCATG
>ML807220.1:109888-125712 GCA_009831015.1 Picea engelmannii
AGGGCACAAAGCTCCCAGATCTTACCTCTTTTCTTCATATCATACTTCTTTTCTTAGCACAGAGCTTCACAGATCAAGTAGAATACTGCGCACTAGGGCGACAGATCTACGCACAAAGGTTTCACAATTTTAGGTCAGACCTTCGCATAAAGATTCTTTTTCCTCAGTTCCCGACAATCACAATTTCAAGTCCCGACAACAAAACCATTTGTTGGCACAGGGGCAGACCCAAGGTTCAACGCTACAACAATGCACCAAAAAACCCCTAACTACCGTCCCTTTCGGCAACACCTGTGAAGCAGATGAAGTATCACCCAAAGTAGAGGCAAGGGTGGTTGCAGGACACAGATGTCTGCAACCTTAGACGGGACACAGATCTGTGATTCTAACACTTAACCGAGCACTCAACAGTTAACATTCATCAATATCCAGTCTTAGTTACAACGCAGTTTAAACCCTAATTATAGAACATCACAGTATTCAACCAGATCTAGCATCTAGCAACACTTAGCATTACAAAACAAAACAGATCTAGTAGATTCAAGCACTAAGTACATTCACACAGGTCAGATCCAACATTTACTCTTACAATTAAGCACAAAGCAACAATAGATCTACCTATCATTCATCGATATCAAATCACTAAGAAAATAAACACATAAACACATCAATACATCGCACAAAGCATAGAAACACAACATGTATGTGGTTTACCCCCACCCTAGGGCTACGTCCACCAACTCTTCGTCTTCTTTATTAGCTTCTTCAATCAGTTACATGCACAGAGCCACAAAAACCCTACTCCGCAGAGGACAGGAGATCTGCGCACCTCGCTAGATCCTCCTTCCCCCGGCTAGGTTATAGTGCTAAGCCTCTTCTCAATTTCTTACACTTGCTTGCATTGAGCTCTGCAAGCCTCATACAGTATGCACAAAAACAATCTCTACTCTAGCACTTAGCACTTTCGCATCTAGATCACCTTCTTCTTCTCTTACATCACCTAACTACTTATTTATACATTACAAAATAGGCCTAAACATGGGTGAACCCATGGGCCAACATCCCCATACCCATTACATAATCCCAAATCCCAAAAAGGGCCCTAAAAGGGGTTGAGATCCCGCGATCTCTGCTTCATCTTGTGCTCCGCCTTCGACAACCTGTCGAAGTCCCAAAATTAGGTTAAACATGACCAATAATCCTCAAAACTTGGTCAAGGGCCAACAAATCAATATGGTTATAGAGAATGTGTCAAGGTATTGGGTTGGTACAAAAAGATGTAAGGATATATTGTGACAGTTAGAGTGCAATCTTCTTGGCATGGAACCCAACTTATCATTCTAAGACAAATCATAATTATGTTCAATATCATTTTTTCAGAGACGTGGTTGAAGATAAGAAGGTGTTGTTGGTGAAGGTGGACACTTTCAAGAATGTTACAGGTTCATCAACAAAGTTTGTGAGCACTGAGAAGTTCTCTTGGTGTAGAGAATCAATGGGAATTTATGCCCTGGATTGTTGATCATGAAAGTCTGTGACCCCTGTATGCAAAGAAAACAACAAGTGGGAGAATGTTGGTGTTGTGAGGGAAATCTCCTTACGGACTAGCAAATAGGGTTAGACTTTGCATGCAGATATGACCTAGAGAAAATATACTTTCTACCTTCGTCCCCAGACTTAAATCCCATTTCTTTTCAATAAATACATGGCCAGATCAACCTACCTTATTCCAGGCATTTGATGTCGATCCCTTGTCGCACTTGATCACTTGTTCGCAGTTCTCCTTTCCAACGCTGACCTGCATACACGACAAGCAACAACTACACATGCATCTTACCTATCGACTAACGGGTTAGAGATTCAAACATGTACTTAACAAATTATGAATAACTCATGAATTGGGACGGGAAAAACATTTTCTTTATTACTTCGAATGGGTCAACTTACAAAAGTCGAGACCGGCCACCGCTCCGCGAACCTGATCCTGGGCTCCTCTTCAATTGTCCTCCAACTTCTTTGCTTTGTATCTCTTCTGGCACAAGGATGGCTAAAGGGTTGGGACAATGGGAATATGCAAATGGGCAGAGTTTCTTTGCTATATTTTTCCTCTTCCAAATGGGACCCCTAGCCCTCCTTTTATAGGCTAGAAGAGGCTAGGTATTTGGACGAATCCTCAGCCATGCATGGCCGGGAGTTCAGTTAAATCACCCAGAGCTGTGTGTTCCGTCGACAACTTTCCTTTTTTCGTGCTTTTGTCGGTCCACGCGGGCTATTTTAGGTCAGCTAGCGTGTAGTAATGGAGTAGGGCGCGTGGGCCCTTATAAAAGAGGTTTTTTAAAGAGTTGCTCAGCAGTGCTATGGCAAAGAAGGGATATGAGATGGCCTGATGCCAGGTAAGCATGTATAGTGTAATTTAGGGTTATAACAGTTGGGTATGTGTTATATTATTTGCATGATTGAGGGTCCCCCCGAATTTGTTTTTAGGGTTTATTCACCAAATTTTTGGGTGGTCTTTTTCCTTTGGTGGGGGCGTTTTTTTGCCTTTGGCAGTTTAGTGGTAGGTGGTATTTCAACCCATGGTTTTCTTATTCCAGTTAAGGAATTACGGTTGTAATCTAATCCATGGCAATGGATTAGGGTTTTTTTGGATGCTGCAGGATCCTATATATTGTATTGTAAACAATGAAATTAGATGATGAATAGAATTAGAGGCGTGGATCTAAAATAGGTTACCGATTTTCCAGAGTAAATCTCTATGTATATGTGTGATTGCAATTGTTTTTTTTTTTGTGTGAAGAATTTGTGTGTCCATTGCATTAATGTAAAATGTTTAAAACTTACACTAATATTGTGATATTTTTTCCCTTTATGCTTCCCTTGAATTTTAGGGTCATTGGTTCCACTTTTCTAGTAATTTCCGCAAGCGATATCATGAGTTTTCCATCATGACTGTTACATATAGTACCATTGTTCTTTAGATGAAGTAGAATATATTGTAATATGGGTGGTTGTACTTAATATTTTTGGACTATAAACTTGTTAAGGATCTTTGGTTCATCTTCCTTACAAATCTTCTTAATGCACGTGATTGATGATAATGCACCTTTGGTGAGTTTTCATTTTCATAAGAGTTTAACATGTCCTCTTAAGTGACAACTTCTACTTCCTTCCCATCTATAATTTTGCAGTGATATGAGAGATTGGATGCACATCTATGACTTGGAGCCCACTTACCACATATATGACAATTGTTATCTTTCCTTTTTACTTCCTCCTCAGAGTTTGTACTTGAGGTGTCAAATTATTTTTTAGATTCATTAGATGCTACATTTGTGTCTAGGTGACCACTTGTATCCACAACATCTACATTTTCTGTCTTTTCATTGTGAATAAGTCTCGGCAAATCTTAGTAGTGATGATCTTTCAAAAAAAAATTTGTAGCTTTTTCTTTACATATGGCTATTTCTATGGTCGTAATATCATGTAATTTTAATTCGTTCTAGATGTGTGGCTTAATTTTGGTTACATATGGTTGAATTAGATGTTCTATGGATATCCCAGGGACTCATGTAGCCAATGCTTCCCAGTCACATGTAAACTCATCCATATTTCCCTTTTGTTGTAGTCTAGTGAGTTATGTTAAAAAGCCTTCCTTTTTGATACCTTGAATCTATTCCAACTAATCAAAAAAGATGTCTTCGTCCACCACATGTACCAATTTTATATGTCACTTTCTAGTTGCATGGAAGCATACCTAGTTTTTTTTGTCGTCATTATTGATACCATAGATTTCAAAATATTATTTTTCTTTGTTAAACTATGCCATGCCTTGTTTCTCATTTATGTCAAACTTTGATAACTCCAGTTTTTCTCTCATCGGGTACACAAACAATTGGTTGATTCATATACGATGGAAATTGGTTAGCGAATACTAATCCACGAGGAGGGATGTTTGATTGTGGAATTATCATACTCGATGGAATTGGGGGTGGGTTAGAAGTGTTTGAAGAATTTGGTTGTGGGACTGCAACGCCTAGAGAACCGACTCGTGATGGAATATTTGCTATGAGGTCCTTGAGTTCATCATGTTTATTAACTAGATTTTTTATTTCTGTTTCTTCTTATTGTAGGTCACTATGGTTTTGAGCAAATCCATTCATCTAATTGGTCATGTTTATTTTGAAATTCATTCCTAAGTTCATCATACTTTGTATCATTCTACTTTTGTTTCACTTCTAACCTATACAATCATGAATTTATTTAAGCCATTTTTCTAGTCACTAGAAGGGTATTTTTACACCCAGTTTTGATTGAGTTTTATTTGTTGTACCGCCTCATAGTTTCCTGAATTTTTGATATTGTCTAAAAAAAATTGACTTCAATTATATGAACTATTGTACCAAACTTCTACAAAATAATGAATTAACATGTATGGGCTGCTCATATGGATTAACAATACGATTGTAATTAACTATACAGATTGCACTTAAATTTSATTTTAAGTAACTATTAATTGTATACATTTTATGGTCCAATAATTAATTAACTCCTCGAACTGCCAATTTTACTTCTACAACACTTCAATTAATTAATTATGCCGAAAGGCGTACACCTATTGACAATGGGCAGATTTAATAGGGGTTTAGTGCTTAATAAGTTTTCTATGGACAAGATTAAATATTGCTGGAATATTCTTAGTAGTCAAACAAAATAAATGRCTGTGATTTCAATCATTAACTTCCTAGCTATTATAAAGACATCCGTTTATGTGTTTACTTTTTTACATTTACCTAATCATATTTAAAAATTACTTTGATAGCTAATTGATTGCCACGTAAGTGATTAACATAAATTAAAATATTAACACGAGATAAATGAAGCCCAACAATTTTTTTGTTAATCAATAATAAAATTTAATATATTCTTTTAAAGATTCTTTTCATCTTATCAACCTTTCGGCGTTGATCAACCACAATTATGTGGCTGTGCTAGTTTGCACATAATCTACACTTCACAATTAATTCAGTGTATGACCTATAAATTAATTATTTTATTGTACAATGTTGTACAAATTATAGCAATTTAATTATTGAATTGTATGGCTCAAATTCAAACGACATTTGTATGAACACAGTGAAAACTTGTAGAGATGTGACTGTATGGATTAGTGGAAAGCAATAATTAATTAATTACACAAAGTGTTAATTAAGTGCACATGTTGTCAATTGAGTGTATGGTCTACTAATTGAATGCATGTCGACAACAATTATGTATGGCTATTGGATATAAGGGTGAGGGTGGATGTAATTCCTTAAGTGTATGACAACTGCAATTTGGTGGCTGCGATTTGTTGTGCAATGAAAGGTGGATGGTACAACAATGGCTACGGATAGTATAGTGGCAACAGTAGGTGGATGCTACAATAATGGCTACAAATAGTATGGTGGTAACAAATGGTACAATGGTGATTGTTGTGTGGCGGGAGTACAAAAATGTACGACGACGCTATACGATGGTGGTGGAAATTGTGTACTGTGATGGTACAAATAGGTATGGTGTTTCATACAACTCTAACACCAATGGAATGAATATGCTCATGATTAAATTGCATATATATATATATATATATATATATATATATATAAAAGATGATGAATTACAATGAGGGGCCTCGTATAAATATTCATAAGTGGGTGCTTTTTCATTAAAAGTCATGCCACTTCATTAAGTTATGAATTTTCATTTTATTATTATTTTTATTGTATTTTTATTTTATTTATTATTCATTAGATTTTAGACTTTATGTATGTAATAGACTCCAAGGTGTGTATATATGACGTTAATGTATATGTAATGGGGTAAATGTATATGTAATTAGCTCCATGGGATAATACAATTGGTAAGACGTGGAAATAATATATCGGTCGGGGGAGAGGTCACGAGTTTGAGCCTTGTGTCCCTGGGGTCGCGGTCTAGCATCCCATATCATCCACAAAGTGGGGAAGTATCGGGTGAGTTTCCCACGCAGAATTTCCCGTGGAAAAAAAATGCATATGTAATAGTGGTTGGACTAATAAAGGGGCCATATGTGCATTGTGAAAATATGTATATATAGAGATCATGTAGTTATTATTGAGGAACATGTGATATGGATGTATGAATGTATTGGGGTATTTGGAGGAGGTTCTCCTGTTCTTTAAGGATTTATTGTGTAACTCATCTCTCTTATCTATCTTGAAGTTGTTCTCTATGCTCACATTTGTTGTACATGGTGTGTTCTCTAGTTTATTGTGATATTTTGAGGTTTTGGTTCATAACATATAACAAGAAATCTAGTACCAACTCTCGCCAATCCAACAACAATTAGGAACACAAACACAACTCTCTGCTAAAGCTCAAAAAAATGAAAATGATAGCAATGGTTCCCCTCCTCTAGAGGATCAAGCACCTCTCGTTGAGCTCATAGACACAAATAATATTTTAACCCCTAAATATTAGTTATATATTCAAATAAATTGGGTATCTTAGAGCCCTAGCCACATAATTACGCCTTCAAGTACCTCAATCACAAAGATACATATACATGTTAGACAAACACAGAATGTAAGAGTGAGACATGGCATGCTTGGAAATATTTACTTACTTGTAAGAGTGAGACATGGAATGGGAATTTTCTCTTCCCCTAAATGTGAACATATTATTGGGTGGTTTCCTTCATACAAGCTATATTTATTTTCATAGATGTGACACTCCTGTCAGGAAAATAGATTTTCATGCTAAACCTAGTAGAAGAGAGGAAGACATATTTAAGTTATAAAATAAATGACAAAACAATCACATAGCACACATAGATTTTACCCTAGAAACCCAAACGGGAAAACCAACATTCCTTGAGTTTCTTGCTCTCTTGTTGTCTTATTCATTAAGAATAAAAGGCTACATGCCTAACCTTGGTCCAAACCTAAGACACAATTGACATCATACCCTCTTGCTTTACTCAAGAACAACCCTGTAGCCAATTCGACTTACATCTACATGACCAACAACCTACTGCTAAATATTAGCATGAAGATCAACTTAACGAATAAAACACACCTTATTTATAGGATTTACAGTAGGCAAAACCCTAAATAAAGGCACCCAAAAACAATTACAGATCCACATCGATTATTGAATACAAATCTCACAAATATCGATATTTTGTTACAATCGACTACCAGTTGAACTACTTGTTGTCGATTTCTTCAACTTCAACTTTCTTCTCGACTACTTCGACTTCGAATTTCAGTCCCAGTCGATCCACATCGACTATAATTTCATTGCAAAGAATATAACAACCCAACATTCTCCCACTTGTTGTCTTATTTTCTAAATCGGGAGTTTCTTGAACTTTGTTCATAGACTTAGGGTAGCAATTCTCATTGCCTCTCTACACCAAGAGAACTTCATGACACTCACAAAATTGGTCAAAGAGTCTGCTATGTTTTCCAACGTTTCTACTTTCTCTAGCATCACCTTGTTGCTTTCTACCATGTCTCTCACAAAATGGTATTGTACATCAATGTGCTTAGTCTTGGAATGATAATATGGGTTCTTTGCCAGAAATATAGCGCTTTGACCATCACTATTTATCTTCATAACTCTCTTCTCAAACTTGATCACTGAGCACAACCCTTGCATCCATATTGCTTATTTACTTCCATGAGTGGCTTCCATGTACTCAACTTTTGTTGTTGACAAGACTACAACCGCCTGTTGCTTACTCATCCAGCTGATTGCTCCACCGAACATATCGAACACATATCCAATGGTCAACCTTCGTTGATCCAGATTTCCATCCCAGTTGACGTCGATAAAGCCATGTACATCAACTTCACTGTCACCTCTAGAGTTCCCTTGGTATCATATAGCATAATATTTTGTGCCACACAAATACCTGAACACTCTCTTGACAGTTGTACAATCCTCCTTTCCAGGTGTCAACATGTATATGCTCAACAATACCACTCCATGGGAAATGCTTGTTCGAGTGTTGACCATAGCATACATTAGGCTACCAACAACACTTGCATAGGGAACACATGCCATGTCTTCTATTTCTTCTTATGTCTTTGGACACTATTCAATAGTTTCTCCCATAGGAAATGGCACCTTTATAGGTTTGCAATCCTGCCTATTGAAACACTTCAAGACTGTTTCAATATGTTTCCTCTAGTTCAACTATAGATTTATAACTACCCGATCTCTCTTGATCTCCATTCACATAATGAAGTTCACTGCATTGAGATCCTTCATGTCTAACTTGAAGGATAGCTACTTCTTCACCTCATTTATTGCATCCATGTTGTTTCCGATCAACAACATGTCATTGGCATACAATGCTACATATACAAAATATCCACCTTCTTACTTGGAATATATGTAGTGATCAAGTTTTCTTCTTACAAATCCCAAACTAAGGATGTATGCGTTGAAATTTTGGTACCACATCCTTGGTGATTGCTTTAGACGGTAAAGGGATCTTTTCAATTTGCACACTAGCTCTTTCTTTCCCTTCACTACAAATCCTTTAGGTTGTTTCATGTAGATTTCTTCTTCCAGGTCCCCATGTAGGAACATTGTCTTCTTACAGCCATAGACATAAGTACTCTAATGGAAATTAATTTTGCAACATGGGAAAAAATCTCATCGAATTCAATTCCTTTGACTTGAGAATATCCTTTGGCCACCAGTTGAGCTTTGAATTTCTCGACTTGTCTTGTCGAGTTCATCTTTTTCTTGAATACCGACTTACTACCCATGAGATTCCTTCCACTAGGTAATTTACTAAATCCCACGTCTCATTATTGTGCAAGGATTCCATCTCTTTGACCATGGCGTCCTTCCAAAGTTTACCCTTTGTCGAGTCGACTACCTCAATGACTAACTTGGGCTTCTCATTAGTGGTAGGTAGCACACATGCTGAATGAAAATTGGGTGGGCCATACTTTTCGACTAGTTTTCTTACTTGTTCAAAACTCCTAACAACTAGGGTTGGTTGTTCCACCTCTTCATATGATTCAATCAACTCATCTGAATCATCTTCTTCGTTCCTTAGTTCAAACCTCACCTTATCTGGGTTTTTCTATGTTTGAACCACTTCAGACTAAAACTTCCCTTTGAATTCTCTAAAGACCACATCTCGACTGTATACTGTTCTTCTTGATGCCGAATCCCAAAGCTTATATCCTTTCGTTCCTTCTTTGTATCCAATAAAAATACATTTGACTGCTTTCTTGTCCATCTTGCTCCTCTTTTCTTTGGGAACATGCACAAATGCATCACAACCAAATACTTTGAGATGCGAAAGCGAAGGATTCTTACCAAACCACACCTTTTACGGAGTCGAGTCGACTAGCGGCGATGAAGGAGACATATTAACTAGATATTTTGTAGTGTTGACTGCCTCTGCCCATAATTCTTGTGTGATCCTAGCATCACTGAGCATGCTCCTTGCCTTGTCCATCGATGTTCTTTTCATTCTTTCATCGACTCCATTTTGTGGTGGGGTATATGGTGTGGTGTTTTGGCATGCTATGCCACATTGCTTGTAGAATTTCTCAAAATATTTTCCACAGGATTCACCACCATTGTCAATTCTCATCACCTTTATCTTCTTATCTGTCTGTTTTTCTACAAGAGATTTAAACTATTTGAATTTCTCGAAAAGCTCTGATTTATTCCTTAATAAATATATCCATTTCTTCTTGGAAAAATCATCTATGAAGAAGACATAATACATGGATCCACCAAGTGAAGGCACTATTACAGGGCCAAACACATCACTATGAACCAATTTTAGAATCCCCTTCGCCCTTATCACTCCAGATGGGAACCTCACTCGACTTTATTTTCCATATATGCAATGTTCACAAAATTCAACTTCTAAATTACATTCAAGAAAACATTCGACCATACCTTTATTTCACATAGCTCAAAGTCCTTTTTCTTCAATGTGTCCAATCCTCTCGTGCGATAGCATGGTCGAGTCGACTTGAAGAATACTTGTCGAGTTGGTTTAAATCGACTCAGTCCGAGATGATTCGAGTTGAGTTGAATTCAATTCGACTTCAGGAACAACAATGTTGTTGCATCCAATTGAGTCAACATTCCCTAACAACTTATATAGGGTTCCAATCCTAACTCCTTTCATTAAGACCATCACACCTTTGACCATTTTGCACGTATCCTTATGAAATAGAGTGTGCACTCCTGCATCACACATCTTGCTGACATATATCAAGTTTTTGGCCAAACCTGGAATATATACCACACCGAGAAGGGTTCTACTCCTCCCATCCTGCAATATCAATTGGACTCTTCCTCGTCCAACAATTTTGGTTGTCGAGTCGTCCCCCAAGAACACACCTCCTCCTTTATATCGTTCATATTTACAGAACCATTCTCTGTATGGTGTCATATGATAGGATGCTCTCGAGTCGATCAACCAAACAAATTGATCTGACTGTGCACTAGTCGATGCTAGATACACATCGCCTCCCTTATTTGGAGTAGTCTTTCTCTCAGTTGACTTCTTCTCATCAGATCCTGTATTGAATTCCATTTCCTTAGACTTGCAGTCCTTTTTATAATGCCTAGATTTACTGCATTTCTAGCATCTTCTCGTCGAATGAACCTGGGATTTAGATCCACCCTTCAACTTAGAATTTCTATTGGAGAATTTTCCCTTATCTATGTCGACTGATCGACCTCTCACCACTAATGCATCTTTGGTCAATCCTTCCATGTTATTTCATCTCATTTATTCCGATAGTAGAGATGCAACAACGTCTTCTAGCGCTAATGTGGTTGAATTACTCCCTATAGCCACGACTAAGCTATCCCAGGACTATGGAAAATAACATAATAGGATTATACATTTCTCCTCCTCAAGGATTTTAATATCTACAGACGATAACTAGCTTATTATGGTATTAAACGAATTTAAATGACCAGTTAATGAAATTCCATCACTCATCCTCAGAAGATACAACTTCTTTCTAAGGAACAACTTATTTACCACGGATTTCGACTAGTACAAGATCCTTAACTTGTCCCACAATTTCTTGGCTGAATCTTCACTTGAGACATTCAACAACATCAGATCTACAAGACAAAGTCGAATCGTACTCCTTTCCCTTTTTTCGAGTTTCTCCCATTCTTCCCTCGACATATTTTTTAGAATAGTACTTGGACAAACTGTTGCCTATTATTATCGATCTACAAGGAGATCTTCAATTTTAAGCTTCCAAAGCTCAAAATTTCGGCCATTCAATTTTTCGATCTCTATCCTCGAGCTACTCGCCATTCTTTAAGCACAAATAAAAAGATATCTGACTCAAAACTCTTACTAGACCTAGGTTCTATCTCATATCCAATATTGTCAAACCAAACTCTGATACCACATGTCAGGAAAATAGACTTTCATGCTAAACCTAGTAGAAGAGAGGAAGACAAATTTAAGCTATACAAGAAATGACAAAACAATCACATAGTACACATAGATTTTACCCTAGAAACCCAAATGGGAAAACTAGCATTCCTTGAGCTTCTTGCTCTCTTGTTGTCTTATTCATTCAAAATAAAAGGTTACATGCATAACCTTGGTCCACACCTAAGACACAATCGACATCATACCCTCTGGTTTTACACAATAACAACCCTGACCAATTCGACTTACATCTACATGAACAACAACCTACTACTAAAGATTAGCATGAAGATTAACTTAATATAAATACAACATGCCTTATTTATAGTCTTTATAGTAGGAAAAACCTAAAGAAAGGCGTGCAAAAATGGTTATAGATCCACGCAGATCATTGGCTGCAAATCCTACGAAGCTCGAGATTCTATTACAGTCGACTACCAATCAGAGTACTAGTTGGCTAACAGTTGACCTACATTTGGTCTTTAGTCGGTTTCCACATGACCTCCTGTCGACCTCTTGTCATCTGACCTCTTGACTTGCTATCAATTGCTTCGACTTCAAATTTCCTATCGATTACTTCAACTTTGAATTTCACTCCCAATCGATCCACCTCGACTAGACTTCTAGTGCAAAGAATATAACAACCCAACAACTCTTCCATGGGAACAATCATTATATATATACCATTTATCTTATAAGAGTTCATAAATTCCATATTTCAATCTAAAGTATTTTAATTCTAATCAATTTTCAAATCTTTCATTTCAATGTCTCCATTTCTATTTTGGCTTTACATCGATAAAGCGAGAAACATTTTTTGTTGTATAACTTTGTCTATGTTGGCACCTCTTCTTGTCACAATTTATGGGGATACCATACAATGTACAAATTACAATAGAAGAAGTTATAGTATGTGTACATGGAACTTATTTGCTAAACCTAAAGTCAATTAAGAAGATTGACCTCAATCACATGAAAAATAATCATTTTCACTTTGCAAAAGGTATATTAACCTATAATGGTGTAATTACTAGGATGCACAATGACTTTGAAGTGATGATCATATATTTGGATGTACAAAAGGATTTACAAGATACAATGAAGCTTTTCATTTATGAAAACAAAGTGATTTTGACATGGGATGGTTTTAATGGGGTTGTACCACCTAATTATTTTACAAATAAATAGAAGTTGAGCATAAGACAAATATAATATATTGAAACAAATGTTTCATTTAAAGTATTTAGGGAAGTAAATTGTGGATGAAGGAAACCAACTATAAACTATAGTTGGATATCAATAGAGGATTGTTGGCCATTGTTGAGCATGGAAATGCGGTTGAATTATATTAATTGTTATCTAACATTTTTTTAATAGCCAATGTTTTCAATAATGTTCTTGACTAGTTTGGACGATACATGAAGCCCTCATTTCGTGTTTTGAAGTGCAAGTATGATAAATTTGAACAACTTTGTAAAGGTGAGTGTTGATCTAAAAGATTGTTTTACGGTCTTAAGGTCAACCTCATGAGGATATGAATCCCCTTCCGTTTTTAGAGAGGTGGTACTCTTGTTCTTATTATTCCAAGAAAATAAAATGAAACAAAACAAAAGTCTGAGAAGGACCAAACTTAATATTTACATTCACATTCAAGGAAAACATCACCTGCGATTTTGGGTCCAGGTGTATTTTAAAAGAAACTCATATGTATAATATTTACAAGGTGAATAGATAAGATGTATACAAAATATAAAGGATTGATATATCCATCACATCATTCATTAGAACATTTAACAATACCACAAATAGAGAGAACAAGGAATGGACCATAAATAAAAGAGAGCTTTAAATTATCATTCCATAAAGCGCCAAAAATATTATGATAGATAAAACATTTGGTAACTCAAGATTTTGATCAAAGTATTTGAGAATATAGTAATGTCATATCTCGAGTAGCTCTCTTAGAGTCTAAAAAATAATAATGACTCTTTAAATACAAAAGTAAATGTCTTTAAAGAAAGTAAAAATTCATTCTCCCTTCAAAGAGGACTGGGATTGGTTCCCACAAACCATAAAATGAAAAGACCTAGAAAATGAAAGAAGGACAACCAAGAATCATCCTAAATCCCACAAAATACCGAGAAGATAAAGGCAACATGACAAATGATTGTAGCAGAAAATGGATTAAGGAAAAACTGAAAGGATAAAGTTTATGTTTGACTCACTGTAATGGAAAATATATCCTTTTTCACTTTCTTGCAACTAGCCCCTTTATAGGTACATATTGTGGTTGAGGTGGCATAACTGCTTAAACATTTCTTGATTTCCTGGTTCAACAATTTCGATTAATGCCTTGTTCAACCATTCCTCACTGTATTCTCTTAAAGGTGCCACAATAATTTCATGTTTAGTTTTAATCTCAAATAACTGGCTTTCAAATTCCATTAGATCTAGCTCTGATTGATACAATGTGTCATCCACCTCATCATTTCTATTGATATACTGAACTAACGGTATTTCAACTTCATCCTCATAAAATTCTGTGGTTTCGGTAAATTCGTTGGCCCAAACAACTTTTAGTGCTTTAATTTGTCCCATTAAAGATTCTTTGGTTAAGATCATGGCATCCATCAATAAAATAGGACCACCCAATTCCTTGGTAAGATTAACAAGTTTAAGAAATACATCACTCTTTCTATTCCTTAGGGCCTCAGTTTCATTTATCATTTCTCTTAACTCTTTAATTCTCCTTAACCAACATGCATTAATTTGCTTCATACGGTAAGGCGAAGGAAGTTTATGTTCCTTTCTCCGGGCTTCATTTAAACTTGAGACTTTGGCTGAAAATGTGTTTACAACTTCCTTAGAAAATCCTTCCTATTTTTCCAAATCTTTCTGCAGATATTCTTTGAAATTATCTAGTATAGAGGAAAAGCTAGCAATATTTTGGGCAAGCTCCCAAATTTCCTGAATTATATCAACCCTTTTTTGTATGGCATCACCAAAATATTTTCTTATGACCTGTAATAAACTTGATGAACCCGGTGTATTTTGTATTTCTTTCGGGGATCTCCTCCAATTCAAGTGTAGGTTGCATAGAACTTAAAGGTTATGGAAACAATGGTGCTGGTACCAAAGCAACTTCTAATTCTTTTACGCTTTTCTTTAGTTCCAAATTCTCTCTTTCCATTTTGTTAATTGATTGTTTTAATGCATCTCCAGTAGCTCCATGAAAGTCTGCAACTTTAGATGGTGCTACTCCATCCAAGTCAATTGATATTTTCCATCATTCAGATGACTTATTATTTTTGGTATTAACTTTTTCTAGCAATAATTTTTGGTTTCACAATTGTAAGCCACGTGGTGCAGAGTAACAGGTTCCTCTTCAAATATCTCAGGATCCTGAGTCATAATAACATCAACTATTTCTCTCATCTCTAACAACCTTTGTGCAAACCAGTTAGGTTCTTCAATATCTTGTCCATGTCCATTGCACGAGGACTTTCCTGGACTTCTAATGCATTTATTT
This sequence comes from Picea engelmannii, assembly GCA_009831015.1. Classification (NCBI taxonomy): domain Eukaryota; kingdom Viridiplantae; phylum Streptophyta; class Pinopsida; order Pinales; family Pinaceae; genus Picea; species Picea engelmannii. The sequence continues at coordinate 124,888 of ML807220.1, forward strand.
CCACTAATGATAGATTTATTTTTCTTTTTATAGGAGTGTACGCAACATGTGTTTTCTCAAGGCTTTTCCTTGGTGGATTTTTATCTCCATTATCATTTGAGCCTCCAACTGGTGTTTTTATGGTATCCATTCCACTAGTCCTGCTCTTCATTTTGGATGGAGTGCTTCTTTGAGATATCGCTGACGAGTTAGGGTTTTGGTTTGTTGTTTATCTACTGTGTTGTTTGTGTACCTCATTTGTACTGTTTACTTCTCTTGAATTGTTTGAATTTTGGTAGGCCGCTAGTTCCTAAAGATCCAAATTATCTCTGCCACCTTCTTGAAACTGTTCAACTTTGATGAAGTGTGAAGAATATCCCACTAACTACATATGTGTAGTGAATTTGTTATCTAGGTCAAAACATTCAACAAGTTTGGATTCCTTCAAACCCATCTATTCATGATGTCCCGCCAACTCATTTAGGTGAGTTACATGTTTAACAATGCAATCCCTAATTTTCCACGATAGGGGTATAAACTGTATTTTCCTTTTGTCATGGAAGAAACGGGCCCAAGTTTTGTATTGCTTGCATACTTCTCCAACAAAGAGTTTATCTAATGTATAAAATGGTAAAAGGAAAGCTTTCTCCTTACTACCAAATATTCTAATTATAGGAATTCTTCAAACAACTCATAAATCCCTTTTCTAGTGAGGAAGGAAGTTGCCTCTAAGGATAGCCTTGATGTGCTCTATCCGAATATTAACCTTTTGAACTCTGAGATGAAATTGTTTTGGAATCGATAGAAACTGTATTGGGATTTATGTCTGTACAAAATTGAATACCA
>ML807221.1:35652-52440 GCA_009831015.1 Picea engelmannii
CTCATTAAGGCACTGGTCTCAATTTTCACACTCAGCAAAGCCACAGGCTTCATTTCATAATTGGTTATATATTTAATGTAAATGAAACTTGCACCTAACAATTGTTTCTCAGTATCCTTTTGATGCAAGTACATGTTCATTTTATTATATATATATCGTGGTGAATGTTTGTTTTATGTTTTATTCAGTTTATGGTTGATGGTTTGAAAGAATAATAAACTCCTAGATTTCAATTTTGTACTTAGCTTAAAAGCCTTAGTATTTTTGTTAGGGACTACCCCCCTTGGCTTCGCTAGGAGTTGGCCTAGATGGAGGAGTTGAGAATTAGGTGACAGCACCTTAACTCTCACTTGCCCCCAAGGACACACCGAGTGGATTGAAGATTTCTTCCACGTCTCCCAGGTGTGTATAAGGCGGCAACACTTCCTTGATCTTGTGTGTGAGTATTTGCATTGCTGTTAACTTTGCCTGTCATATCATTTATCTCCTTATTAATGTTTGTTTCTTTATTTGTGCACATACTATGATGGCTCTGACGATTTATAGAAAAATTGAGTTGATTAGACAGAGATGAATAACTTCTGCAAGCACACAAGTCTTGCTTGAATCATGAGCTGCTGTCCCTGATTATGGGTTTTTCTAACTGTGCTTGCTTACCTACTGCATAGTGCATTTGACTGTGTCCACTTCTTTGCTTGATCTTTTCCTGCATAGTATTAAGAACTATAATGACATAGATCGATAATATTAAATACATGCAAAATTCTCGTATCATGCACACACGCTTGGGAATTTGCACATTTTTTGTTCTAATCAATTCAAACATGGAATTACGTTAACCTTTTTCTTTATAAATGTTCTTAAAAATCATGAAAGATGCTTGCCTCGTAAAATACAGTGAAAGTATTTTTATCCTGAATGTGGGTCTCTGCATAGAGGCAGGGATAAAATATCTCTAATCTCTTTCAGTGCCAAACAAAACAAAAAAAAACAAAATACAAAAAAAAATCTTTCGTCAAATGTCTTAATTTAGGTTTTTATATATACAAAATTTCAGGAATGCAAACGTTCATGAGCACTTTAAGTATTTGAATCCATTTTTCAGTATGCCTGTCTATCAAAAATTTGTTAGTATCTATATGAAGAGGTAGTTTGAATGTTCACCCTTGTTCTTGTTTGATTCCAGGATATCTTATGCGTTTTGTCATTGCACCAAACTTGATTGGCCTCCCAGCAATATCTGTCCCTGTAAGTTTTTGAAAACTATGTTGATTCAAAATTTGGATGATGGCAATGAAAACCTGTTTGATATAATATTTTAGATATGGTTTTTGGGATTTCAAATAATAGAATCCTCTCAGACTTACTGTGGATGTGATACTAATTTTCAATTGATTCCTTATCATATGTAACTTCAGTGAAGGCTGAAAAGCTTTCCAATTATCTAAACTTGTTTATAAAGATTAAGATTTTGCAACTTGGCTTTGCAAAATTGCTATGAAGCTAGGTTGTCAAAAATGCGATTCTACACACCAATAGTGCTCTTCGTGTCACCTTCTATCCAGCTTATAGGGACAGATTCTAGATGTCTGTCGTTAGTTGGAAGAGAGTCCCTAGGTGCAATTGTGTCCCTAACTCAAGGATTCGGGTTCACTTTCTCTTGTAAGCTATCTACCTATGCCTTCTCTAATTATAGTGTACTTGTGTGACTACAGTTCATACCTTGAGTCTCTAATCTTAGTATTATTTTTTTTCTTGGGGGTGGGGGTGGGGGTTAGTTCTTACGGACCATTTTCCCTTTTCCATGCATATAATTGTAACAGTTATAAAGTCTAATCATAACTCAGAGGGGAATGATAAACAATGTCTCTAGGTATGCCTTTATGTGATACCTTTATGTACTTGAATTATTAAGTTGTTGAGCCTGGAGTTATGTCGATGGTTGCCTCTGTCCATCTTCCCAACTGTTGCCAGTTAGTTAGCATATAGGGACAAGTGGAATGTAGTGTCCTATGTACTATTTGGACACTATCTTTCCACTGTTATCACAATAAGTAAGTTCTAGGGTGTCGTCTTTCCGTCAAATACTTAGGCTACAGTAGTTTTTTTGTTTGCTGTCAACCTTGTAATGTTCTGGCATATATATATATATATTTCTTTTGTATTCCTCCTTTAGTTTCTCCCCATAGACATTTGTTCAAACAGTTTATATGCAACAATTTATACAACAGAAAAAGATAATGGACAGCAGGCTTTCTAAGCTACGATGTCAACCAGAAATAACACCACAACTAATCCACTTTATTACTGCTTCAAAGAGAGTGCATACACAGCAATAAGGCTTACAATATAATTCAGAAATTCACAGATCTGACCTCATATATAGCATTGGTACAGGTCTGATATGAAGAGAAGAGTGACTGCTGTAGATTACTTGGAGGTGAAGTGTCCCCTTCTTGCTGTCTGTAGTGGTAGAGTTGGCCTATACTAGCCCACACGAATTATTCTCCAAGGAATGCACCCTTACACAGCAGGAAATTCGTCCAGATGCCAATATCAGTCTTTAATTCGTGGGTATTTTCATCCAGCAAAGAGATTCGACCCATAGAGGGAATATTCAAGCGAGAACTCATTCTCTAACTCAAAGACTGCACCCAGCACACAACAAATCTTAATTTTCAGCACTGAGAATGTGTATTAGTCAGCTAGCTCGCCCCTCATATGATGAAATCGCCCCCAACAGTGGGTAAGTCGACCCCTCCTCCAGGAAACAAGTTTATGCAAACTCAAAATGCAGCTACAGAAAAGGATATGCGGCCAGCTTGTACAAATTCGCCCCTATTCTCAGAAATGGACCCGCAAGAGTATGCTGCAGTTCTAGAACTGAAAAACATGGTCCCTGTAGAAAATTAGTAACAAAAGCACACTAACTCCATAGGAATTTTGCAAACACTTAGTAAACACAGATTTCTGTCTTAAATGAACTCCGAATGTAATACCCACATGCATCCATATCATAAGCAGAAACACACATTACTAAGCAAGTATTGCAGCGGAAAATAACAATGAACAAGTCACAAAAACACATGTGCACACCCAGAATTTTGGCAACCAGCCAGGGAAAACCCCAGTTTGGGGAAACCCACCAAAAGAGAGATTTATTAGAGCTTCAGGAAGTCCAAAAGTTACAGCAGATATACATGGCAGCAAGAAAACACTTACAGACACCCAAACTGTCCCACAGAAATCTGCCTGGAAAACCGTGCCCAGAAATCCATACTGCTGTACGGCCTGCTCCAAATAAGCACTTTGAAAACAGTGCCAAAATGCTGCTGTACGGTCTGTTCTGTACTGCTGTCCTCCAACAACAAACTCCCTCAAGCTGCCTCGATTTCCATGCCTCACTTGCCTCGAAAACTGTGCCCACTTCTCTGCTGTATGAACTATACGGATCCGTACAGTACAGCCTCCCTTACAGCAATATATTTCAGCAACTTCTAAACAGAAATTTCACCTTGAGATTTGTGCCCAATCTCCCTTCAAAACGGTGCCAAATCTGCTGCAAACAAATTCTTCCAAGCTCTCTCTCAAATCTCTCTTTTGCTTGTCTTGCACACTAGCCTAGCCTTTCTCTCTTATAACTCAAAATGACTTTTCATCGTCTCCATCCCTAAATCCAATGGCCAAGATCTAATCTTGCCTTTACAAGATTAAGGGACATGATTCATTCCCTCCAAAATAAATCATTTCCATTTACTAAAGTAAAATTCCACTTTATGACATAGTCACTTTAATAAAATATTAGAAATGACACTTTACAAAAAGTCACTTTAATAAAAGAGTCACTTTATTACAATTTTATAAAGCGCCTATTATAAAGTCAAGTGCCTAGTAGTGCAAATGCAAGGTCACTTCTGCATACAAGACAAAACATGCAGAGTACCTCCCGAGCTTTAAAAACTATCACTCCCTCTTCGCAAGGGATGTACTCGTTGCCATCACCATCACCTGGTCCTGTCCTCAAGTCCATCACACTGTTTGCAGTAGGAGCTCCCTCTGAACTTGGAGCCAATCTCAACACCTGCACATAACTCGAACCTGAAGACCTCCTTCTGGAAACCACTCAGAACCCTGAGCTCCTAAGAGAATCCAATTCACCCTGAGCTTCTTTCCACTCACACCAGTTGAGCCTCCTGTCGGTGCTCAGAAGAGACTCCCTCTCTTCACTCGGATATCGAGATTGAATCCTTGGTCCCACTATAGTCTCAGGAGCCTCTTGCTCCTCATCCAATTCATCTCCAACTGTAGGTTGTCCTCACACAACGTACAACCTATCAACTCGATCACCAATCAACCGTGGCTTGACCGGATCCATTGCCTCTTTATAGATAAAGACATGTCCACCCTTGAACAATGTTGCATATCCAACATCTTCCAAGGATGACACCAAGAGCAGGTTAACTCTCGGCCCTGGTACAATCAGAAATCCATCAACCTCTAGGAGTTCTCCAAACTCGAGTTGGAATCTGAGGCTTCCAACTCCACGAACTGCTCGTGCCATTCCCCCTTCACTTTCAACTAGCCAGTCTGGACTTGTCTCTGTGATACTAGGGAATATACGCCATATTCCTGTGATATGACATGAGGCTCCACTGTCAATGATCCATCTACTGTCACTTGCAAATCCAGTACTTCCGACACTTGAAACGAGAGTGAACAATGAGAATTCCCTATCAAACTTGTCTGCAAATTCCTCTACTGCTGCTATCACTGCTGCAACTGGCCCTTCATTCTCCTTCTTCTTCTTCTTCCTCTCCAGACACAGAGCTGCAAGGTGGCCATACTAGTTGCAGACGAAGCATCTGACTTTGCTCAAGTCTTTCCCGGAACTCCCCTGCTTCTTACTTTCGCTCTTTGTCGCAAGAGCCACCTTCTCTTCATCAACTCCATCTCTCTTCTGTCCACTGCTCTAAGATCCTTCCTAGATCTCCTCCTGAGTGAAATTGTCCTGTTTTCGTCCTTATACACACTTGCAAACGTGAGCTAAGTTCTGCTCACTTAGTGTGTCCTCGGAGGCACAATGCCTAGGTTCAAAGTCCACGCTGTCACTTTGACTTGAACCTCTTCCGTCTAGGCTAACTCCTAGGGAAGCCAAGAGGGGTAGACCCTAGTTACTAGATGAGATTTAGAGTTTAAAGTTCTAGGAGTTGGTTTCAATTAGTTAAATGGTCAGGGGAAAACTAGCCTATGATGTTAAGAAGCAATGCAAGATGCAACAAATAATATGAACAGTCAATCCTTTTCCTAGGACAACTAAGACTAGTGCCTAAGATTGGGCAAGGGGTCAACTAAGTTAAAGGGAGATTCGTTACAAGATAGTTACAAGATTACAAAGATACAGTAAAGAATATCTAAAATTACAACAGTGCTAAACTAAGACAGATACAATAGATACAAGATGTACAAAAAGAATATCTAAGATATACAGAGTTAAAATGAACTAGATACAATGGATACATATACTAACAAGTTGCTCGCATGTGCAGGAAATAAAGATACTCAAGACAAGATAACCATCAACACATCAAGCCAAGCATGCTCACAATAGCTCTTACTCTATTGGGCTGCTTATCAATGGTACAAAGACGAAAATCACTCAAGACCCAGTCAAGAGCGTGCCTCCAGGTGGATGCGCAACTTCTTGAAGGATCACACCATGAATTACAGGAACAACAATATAGATAAAATGCTTGAAAAGTAAAAGTGTTCCAGATGACAGATATAACCACTTAGATAATTATTCCACAACTCATAAAATGACTTGCATGTAAATATAGATATGAGATCAGTGTGCTTGCAAGTGTAAAAGTAAATTGCCAATAAGTTATAGACCAAGGATTAATTAAGATGGTTAAGTGAGATTTGTTTTAATCCTATCTAAGTGTCAACCCAATACTTTCCTCCCCCAATTACCAAGTAATTGCTGGGTGCTCAAAAAGTAAGGCAATGAGGCCCACTCTAGCTCCACAGGTCAGTCCTAAGATAAGAGTACTCCCAGAAAAAGACGCTGCATGCCACGAGATCGTCCCTGGCCTAGCACCTTTCCATTGCTTCCTCCAACCCCATTTTAAATGGCGAAAATGGTTGGCAAAGGTGCCCTATTAAGTCTAATAAATTATTAGACCTATGAGCTAAGTATTGAAGTGTTTGAGTGCTTAAAGCTTGCTCAAAAGTGCCAAAAACTGAAATTGAAAGTTATGAAGATTGAAGCTCTTAAATAGTGAAATTGCAAGTTAAGTTCTTTGAGTTATTGCATGTAAATTATGAAGAATCGGAAAATGACTTGCAGAATTGGAAAGCAATTATTTTTAAACCTTTAAGAAGCCCATGTTTGCATGCATGTGTGAAAACTAAATACTGAAAAAATAAATGACTTGCATGCAATGAGTTGACAAAAATTAAAGGTTCTAACTATGCCTCCACGGGCTCTAAGCTAGCATTTAGGTGTGAGATCTACTCTAGATGATTTTAACTTTAAGCATGCATGTAGATATCCGCAACTAAAACTAGCTAAACTATGAAGTAAAGACAGAAAAGAAACTAAACTAAAACTTGGAAAGAAAAAACTGAAAAGAAAAGAATGCAAGCCACTTGGGTACACTCCTTTGGGCTTGCTTACAATGCTTAGATTGAAGAGGGTTGGGATAGGGAAGGTAAGATGAGACAAGTGGATGGGGATGAGTGACACCACTCCCAAAGACTCAAGCAAAGCCCCACTTGTGAGGTAAGAGAGGGTTGAGATAGGCGAAACATGGCCCAAGTAGGTGGGATCCTCCTTGAGATGTGTGCCCTCCTTAGAGAATGGGCCATCTAGAGGAAGAGGGGCGCACCCTCTCTTGAGCTTCTCTCCTATATGACACCTCACACATCCAACTCAACATCAAACTCCTTCTTGAGTGCTAATAACCTTTAGTTAACAAGAAGAGAGGGTGAGTTGACTTGAAACATGTCCCCGACATGTTTCTCCAAAATTAGCACTTGCTGATTTTTCTGATTTTTTATGTCTTTTATTGACTTTTATGAGCAAAATTAATTTTTAAGTGATTAAAAACACTAACTTTACTCACAAAAGTGGGTATTCTTAGTTCAAAAATGAATACCTCCAAGGCATATAATGCCTCCTAGTACCACTTTTTTAACTTATGACTAAAATACAATTAAAATATTTTGTTTTACAAGAAATTTTTTATTGACTCAAAACATTAAAAAACCTATGGGGGACTTAGCGCAATTTCCATATGACTCAAAATTGATGACCTAACATGGTAATATAAACATTTAGACACTAGACTTGGAGGTAGTGAGTGAAAAAACTTAGAAATTATAACTCCCCTAAAATGAATTTCAGGCAAGAAATAATTAACAAGTAAAAAAAGTTAAAACACACTCTAGAGTAAGTACTGATGATCAAGTCTTAGGAGGCCGCCTTTTACAAAATCATCATGCTAATCTCATCTTATTACAATGCCCCCTCAGGGGATGGAAATGAGAAAAAAGTGGTCATATTGACCGGCTGGACATATGAATGCTCAATCTTTGTGTAATGTTCCCAAGTGGATTTGCTTGGAACATTTGAGGTATTGTGTTTTCTGGTTGTGGTATTTTGTCAAACAGTTTGCTGATTTGTCTTCTTAAGGTGTGCTAATGTTCTGTTGTTTATTGTTTTGCAGCAAATGGTTGTTCAGATGAAAGAATTGACAAGTAACGACAACATACAAATATGAATAAGACAAGAAATGGCCACAAGCTCAGATCTGATTTTAGTTATTAAAGATGGCTAACCTTCATACAATAGTAGAGCAGATCTGGAACACAGATAGCAGAATAACAATGTGGCTGAAGCTGCCTCCAATATACAATAGAAAACATATATATTTGCTCCCAATAGCCCTCCTAGGCTGTACACAGAAGATCTTGTAGATTAAACTATTTCCCTTGTTGAATACCAAGCTTCCTCTGCTGAAGTTGCTCCCTCACTGGTTGTAGACTCCCAAAGAATTTCACCCTCTTCAGATCTGGCTCTCAATCCCCAAGAAATGCTACGAGCTTGTTATAGAAGTGATGCCTCACACATATGAGAAGCCTCCTTTGCTATAGATGGAAAATGAAACCCCAAAGCACTAGATCTCTAACCTAGGTTGTGCCTTCCTTGAGGAAACTCGCCCAACTCTGTAAAATAATAATTTTGGATTACGGGAAACCCCCACAAGTGCCTATAGAGTCTCCATGATGATGGCCATGAGTCTCCAATCAAGATCTGGCCCAAACACAAACTTCCAAGACCAAATCGAACTTTCTTGGTGTTAGAATTTAAGGGCAAAAAGTAGACTAACTAGAAACAAAAATATTTTTATATTTTTCCAATCATTTGCTACTGTAATTCTGGATCAGCAACACATTAAAATTTCTAATGCCTAATCTAATAACATAAATCAGTAAGTAGCATAACATAGACTTGAGTATTACCTTAGCTAAAACAAGGAACAAAATACCTGATATGTTGTTGTTACCTTCCTTAATGTATGCTCAGAAAAAGCTTAATGGATCATGGATCAAACCTTCAAGGTAGATCTCATCATGATCATAGGGACAATGCAGAGAAGAACTTTTAGTATAGTAAACCAGAAAACAACTCAGTTGGCTGAGAATCTAAAGACCATGTCACTGTCAAGTAATAGGGCTGAAAGCAAAACAACACTGTCCAACCTAGGGCTGGAAAAGAAACCACAAACATCTTTAACACTTTCAGCCCATAGAAATTTTCTTCAAATACCAGTTGTTCCAGAACAACCCCAACAATCTAGTTCACAATGGTACTAGGGATGCTAGCAGACAAGGTGAGGCAGCACACAAGGGCGACACCAGAGAATATTTAAGGCGACATCATCTAGACAACAAGACGAGACTTGAAAAACCAACAAGAAGGTACCAAAACACCAAACAACACCAAAACAACCCTTTACGGCTGGTGAGAAAGTCTTCTACAGGTCAGCGGCAGTCTAAGACAATCAAGGCTGATAGGGGTAAACCCACGGTAGCTAGAGCAGACCAAGAATAAACAAGAGAGGAGATGAGAGGACCCAAGACAATCTACCCAGAAGAGTTGCAGCAAAAACTCATAACCCTATCCAGAAGAGCCACAACAAAACCTCAGTCTTCAATTCGGCTAAGAGAGAGTGAGTGTGACAAGTGAGGAAAAGGTCACTCTTTTTATAGTTTTAGGTAGGTAGGTTAGGGCTAACATATTAGTCCTCTTGCTATAACTTTAGGGTTAGGTTTAATACCTAACAATTAAAGAAATAATATTTTACATTTTAAAATATTAAATGGCAAATCATAAAAGTCAACAAGGGAATAAAACAAGTCGATGAGAGGGGTTTCAAGATCAAGGCGGCCAACTTTCTTTAGAAAGAAGTAAAGAATCGAACCAACACATCATCGACAATTAGGGGGGACATAACTTAAGCAAGGGAGGTTTCATTAATAAACAATAAGACAAGATCAAAGGTTAAGTCCTTTAATGGCAGATTTGTCCACATGAATCTCATGATATAACTTATAAGTTTTTTATCATCCCAGCATATGAGGACGGTCAATGATGTGATCATGCCCTTCTTCTTAACTGCTCTCGAGAGAGAAGAAGGTCACACTGTAATGTTCCCAAGCCAATTTTTTTCTTGGAGACACTAATTGTTTAATTGTTGTTTCATGTGTGTCATGCAGGTTTATCTCTCCAAGTTGCACATGGAGGGTTTATTGCTTAGAGATTTAGCATGGATATATAGATCTGAACATATAGCATAAGGAAATGACAAGATACAACAAGAAACACCAATATAGAACCAATAATGTCAGATCTGACCTTTATTTAGATAATATAGAGATCCTGATACAATAGATCTGTAGATCTGGGAGAATACCACAATAATATCCAAGATGGAATAATAGCTGCTACAATAATGTACAAAGCTGAAGATAATAGCCTCCAAAGGCACTACACTGAACTGGTGAAAGGCACAAGATAGATTTCTTTCCCTTCAAGGACTAGATCTGAACCTCCTAGCTGAGTTGTGCCCTCCTAGCTGACTGAAGCTTGTCAATATTTCGGCCTCCTTCCTAGAGACTTCCAAATGCCACCAAAATGTCTAGAACAGTAGATCAGAGCAAGATAAACCCCCTGGAAAAGTCTCTGGTTGAATGATGAAGGTTTGACCCCCCAGATGATTGAATCCTCTTTTGGTTGCGCCCTTCTGGTTGGTTGTAGCCCCTCAATATTTCGACCTCCCTCCTAGAGACCTCCCACTGCTATCAAAATAACTAGAACAGTGGATCGAGGAAAGATAAACCCCCTAGTAGAGTCTCAAGCTGAATGATGAAAGTTTGAACCCTCAGATGACTGAATCCTCTATTTGCAGTGCGCCTTCCTTCTCTCCTACTCGTTCCAAGCTCCAATAAATAGTATAACAGAGAAACTGTCACCCCAATGGCCCAGAAAGGATGTCTTAGGCCATACAAATGAAACCCAGAAGTCCTTTTGCCCAAACTCCTCCTTTCCTTGGATTGAATGAATCTCTTCAGATGATGCGCCCCCTGTTGGAAACCCCCTCAAGATGCACACTGTTTCTTCTCTTGCTGATGGATATGACCAAAACATGCTGTAGAATGGTGTGGGAGGAATATTGCACCTCCGGGACCAAGCTTGGATCAAGGTAGGTGGGATCTTTCACCACCGAGTTGATCTCTAGGGTTTGTAACCTCAAAACCCTCAAAGAGTCTTTGTGCTCAAGAGCCCAAGATGAAAAAGTAATAATACTCCAGAATGAGTGAGAGATGCGCCCTTCCTTTCTTTTATACCCCTAATCTAATTCTCTGTTGAGTTATTTAACCCCTGGGGTTAACTCCTCACTTTTCCACACGTTCTTTTCTTTTCTTCATTTTACCTTTTCTCCCAAAGTCAACTCAAAATTATAACATTATTCTTAGGTACGTGCTTTGGGGTTTCTTGGTCCCCATGACTCATGAGACTATAGTCTAGTGGGGACAACTAGACTACTAAGTCTCTCACAACCTCTTTACCACGAGTTGGGGGACATTACAGTCTCCCCTACTAGAAATTGCTTGCCCACAAACAATTCTGAGCCTGTCTCCTGAAGAACCTTTTCACTTTCCCAAGTGGCATCCTCTATAGGTGAGTTCTTCCACTTGATCAATTATTCCTTGATGCTCCTCCTCCTTAGCCTCTTCTCCCTTACGTCTAACACTTGCTTTGGAATCAGTATCAATTTCCCCTCTTCATCCAAGGGTGGCAGTGCCTCAATAGAAATGATGTGTTTACCTATGGCTCTTTTTAAGCATGATACATGAAAAATATTGTGTATTTTGCTGCCCTGTGGTAGATCAAGCTCATATGCCACGACCCCTACCTTTTTGTTTACCTTGTATGGTCCAAAGAAGCGAGGTTGGAGATTTTCTGCGCCACTCCTCTTAATAGATGCATGTCTGTATGGTTGAAGCCTCAAATAAACCAAATCACCAACCTCAAATGTGCACTCCACTTTGTGCTTATCTGCTTGTACCTTTTGCTGATTCTGTGCCCTTTGCAAGTGGTCTTTAAGGTCTCTGAGTATATCCCGACTCTGTTGAATCCAATCCTGTGCCATAGGAGCCCTATTGTCACCGAAGACAATCTCCACAAAGGAGAGGGGATCATCACTGTATAAGGCCCTGAAAGGTGACATACCAATAGACATGTGATAGGTGGTGTTGTAGCAATATTCTCCCAAATGAAGCCACTTAACCCATGCCTTCTACTGCCCTGAAATATAATTCCGAAGGTAGCCTTCAACCCACTTGTTGACTATCTCAGTTTGGCCATCAGTTTGAGGATGATAGCTAGTATTGGGGGTCAAGGCCGTACCTACCAACCTAAATAGCTCCTGCCACAAGGTGCTCATGAACCTGCTGTCCCTGTCACTCACAATGGTTTTGGGTAAACCATGCAACCGAAAAACCTCTCTAAAGAACAGATTTGCAACCTGTGCGACACTGTAATCTGTGGCAATGGAGAAATAATGAGCAAATTTAGTTTACCTATCCACCACCACAAAAATGCAATCCTTGCCCTGGGCCTTGGGCAATCCCGTGATGAAATCCATAGATATACTTTCCCATTTATGCTCAGGAATGGGAAGTGGTTGCAATAAACCTGCTGGATGAGTGTGTTTATCCATTTTTTCCTGACAAGTGGTGCATTCCTTGATGTGGCGCATCACATCTTCCTTCATGCCCTTCCATGCGAACCTTTCCCTAATCTGCCTATATGTCTTGACGAATCCCTGATGCCCTGCTACTGGTGAATCATGGCATGTCTGTAGCACTCTGGTCTTAAAGGTTGATTCGGAAACCAAGAAGATTCGGCCCTTGTGATATATGATGTCATCCACAATTATGAAATTGTCATCCTGCACCTGTCCACCCATCAATTCGCAAGAAAACCTATTTTTCGAATATTCCACCAAAAGGTGTGCCTTCCAGTCAAGTGAGAGATCGGTCATAGCATACGCTGATGATCTTCTGGATAAGGCATCAACCACCACATTATTCTTCCCTTTGACAAATTCAATGTCAAAGTCATATGCATGTATCTTGCTAACCCATTTTTGTTGTCTTTCATTTAGGTCCTTTGGATCCAAAAAGTACTTGAGGCTATTGTGATCTGTCCTCACGACAAATTTGGCCCCAACTAGGTATTGTTGGAATTTAGCCAATGCATGCATGATGGCTAACATCTCTTTATCATAGATGGTGTATAAAAGTTTAGGGCCCCTCAATTTTCGGCTCTCATAGGCAATGGGGTGCCTATTCTGCATAAGTATTGCTCCAATTTCCTCACCCAAGGCATCGCCCTCCACTGTGAAAGGCTGTGAGAAATCTGGTAGAGCAAGTACCGTGCAAGTGCTCGTTACCTTCTTCATTTTGTCAAAAGTCAACTGTGCCTCTTGACTCCACTTGAATGTGCCCTTTCTAGTCAAATCGGTCAAGGGTGGGCAGAGTTGGGAGAAGCCTTTGACAAATATCCTGTGATAACAAGAAATGCCAAGGAATCCTTTCAATTTGGTGAGGGTCTTAGGTGTTGGCCAGTCAAGTATTGCTTGTATCTTTTCTTGATGTACCTGTACTCCTTTCACCCCAATGATGTGTCCCGAATTCACATTTGGATTCTTTAGCATATAAAGATTGCCCTTCCATGATGCCCAAGATCTTCTCTACATGCTGAAGGTGATCCTCCCAAGTTTTTCTATAAATCAACAAGTCATCAAAGAAGACTAAGAGGAACTTCCTTAATTACTTGTTGAAGACATGATTCATGCAAGATTGGAAGGTGGCTGGCGCATTGGTTAACCCAAAGGGCATAACCAAGAAATCATAGTGACCATAATGACATCTGAAGGCTGTCTTGGGTACATCCTTCTCCCTCATTTTTATCTGGTGATAGCCAGAGCGCAAGTCTATCTTGGTGAAGTATACAGCCCCATGAAGCTCATCCAATAGATCATCAATCCTAGGGATGGGGTATCGGTTCTTGATAGTCTTTTTGTTCAATGCCCTGTAATCAATGCACATGCGCATTGTCCCATCTTTCTTCTTCACCAACACCACTGAAGATGCAAAGGACTGGAACTTGGCCTGATATTGCTCATGTCTAAAAGTTCTTTGATAGCCTTTTCAATTTTGTCCTTATACTATTTTGGGTGTCTATAAGGAGTGGTAATGACAGGTTTTGCTCCCTCTTCGAATTCTATAATGTGCTCAAATCCCCTATTTGGTGGTGCTCCTGGAGGAATAGGTTCAAAAACCTTGTTGTGCCTGTCAATGATCCTCTGATTATCTGGAGAGTAATGAGTATTCCCTTTCTTATCCACATGAACCGATATTCTACATTATGCTTCATATACAATGCCTTCTCTTCTGAAGATGGCCTCCATGCGCTTTGCTGTCACCACTCTAGTTGTGTTACCTGTCATCCCCCTGAGTACCACCTTTTTCCCACTTTCTTCCATGAAGGACATCTCCATGGTCTTGTAGTTGGTAGTGATTGGCCCCAATGTACTAAGCCACTGAACTCCCAAGATGATGTTAGTATCTGGCAGGTCCATCACATAAAAATCCTGTGCCAAGTCTTGCCTGCCTAATGTAAGTTTCATTCCTAGAATATACTTGTCACAAGGCATAGTGCGCCCCCCTGCTACCTCCACACAGAATCCTTCAAACTCAACTGTAGGTATATGTCTTCTTTTCAGTAAGGCCGAATCAATGAAGTTGTGTGAAGCACCCCCATCAATGAGAATTGAAACTTTCTGTCCCTGTAGCACTCCTCTCATCCTGAAGGTGTTGAATTTGGGCACCCCACTAATTGATGCTATAGTAACCTTCTTGTCTGTTGTGAGTCTAAAACTTGCATCTTCCTCATCTTCATTTTCTGTGGAATCCAACTTAGGAGGATTTGCTTCCATGTTCTGTATGTGGCCAAAATCTTCTTCCTCCTCATCATCGGAGATTACTTTGATATAGTGAGCCTTGCCTTTACCCATGCATTTGTGTGTTGGATCCCAATGTTCTTTGCATGTAAAGAACATCTGTTTCCTTCTCAATTCCCTCCTAGGAGCCTCATCCATTCGACCTTTTCCTCGGTCAACACCCCTTTGGTCTTTTCCCCCTTGGTTTATGGGAGGTCTAGGGGAAAATTTGAGTTTTGCTGCTGATCCCAAGTCCCTAGTCTTCCATATAGCCTCTTGTAAGTTGGTAGGCTTAAAATCCTTGACCCAACCTCTTAAGGGCTCCATCAATCCCTTCGTGAAGAGCATCATCAGTCTCACTTGAGATACATCCTACACCATTACTGCTATCCTCTGAAACTCCTCTATATATATCTATGGTGACCTTGTTTGCTTGAGCTGTGTGAGCTCCCTGTTGACCACCTATTTCAACTAGGGGGTCAACTCCATGTGCCATGAAGCTATGTACCTGATGATGCAACAAAGTTGAAGACTTTCTGGTTCTACAAGGCAGTTTTTGCCCCCAACACTTCTTTTTGTAATTGGAATTTCAGCTCCCCTGCGTGGGATAATAATGTAATGGGTCAGCATGGATCATATTTTAGGTTAGTTACCTAGGACTTTATCATTAGGGAAGTCCTTTCATCGAGTGTTTTTTATCCTCAGGTAATTTTTAATTACTCTTGAGTTTTTCACTCATAATAATCCTCCAAAGTGGTGAAAGGCGTTCTAATGATCAAGCCCAATGGGTGACTAGGGTTTAGGAATATTGTAAATGACCATGCTAGACACCTTCTAGAATCTTGCGGAATTCCGTTGAGTCTAAGTAGTTTTTTTTAATTTTTTTAAATTACCCAGTTAATGGTAATTTTAATTAAAATTGATGTAAAAATGTAAAAATTTGGTCCTCTAGGGGATTTTGATCGGGGTATGGGTACTTAAAAGAAATGGAATTGTTATCCCCGATTTCTAGGGATAACTAGGAGATCATGTCTCGAGGCCCACAGGTCCTAGACATGGAGTACCGAGAGCAGGATTGACTTGAGCATGGCCCTGGAGGGCCCATCTTTCTTCTCCTTCATCAGACTCGTCTTGTCAGCAGTAGAAGCATCCATCACCATCGGCCTGGTCTTGTATCAGAGAAGACTCTTGCTCCATGAGGTAATTGGTTCAGGTATCATGGTATGTGTCATTTTTTATCATTATAACCTTTAGATTTATACATCTTACTCCTTTTATTTCTGACAACTGCTTGGATCTTACATTAACCCACTTGACCATGGTTGGGGCGATTGACGGGGTGTCCTAGCAAGCCTGTACCCATAGGTTTTGGTGTGCCATCAGGGGGATTTCTGAAGAGCCATCGTCCGCTCCCATCATATCGTCACTTTTACATCTTATCTCCCACTCATCTGTCCCATTCCCCTAGTCCGGGCATTAGGATGATCTGTTTGTGGGGTTGCACCTTATCTCGTGGGAAGAAGGGGCTAAAGGCCCATAAGGTAAAAGCAGCTGGTAAAAGATAAGAGCCATAAAATGAAACCTAGAGATGCCTCGCCTAGGGATCCCCGAGAAGGCAATAAAAGGCCTCTCAGCAAGAAACAAGAGGGACCCGAAGAAAAATAACAAAAACAAGACCTAGCCAAGAGGATAGGAGGTCTCATCACGAGCCAACCTATTATGTTCATGGGTACCTAGCAGTATGACATTGCCATTATCTGGTCACCATGTCAGGGCAGTGACCTTTGGTTGCATGGCCAAGGGAAAGGGGGTCTCATCACGAGCCAGCCTTATCATCTATGCGAAAGTGATTGTGGGTAACACTGTCAGCTCTGGTCACCACGCCAAGGCAGTGTCCTCTAGTTAGTCCTTGAAATAAAAAAGGAAGAAAGAAAATAAAGAAAAGAAAAGAATAAAGGAAATAAAGGGTTTGGAAAGAATTGCATCCATGATAGGCATAGCTCGCCTTCTACAAAGGCACCCACAGGTAATATCATGCATCCTTGTCTTTCACTCTACTCGTATGTCTAGACATCCCTTGACCACATCACCTCGTTTTACATGGCTTGGATGATACCCCTTGGAGACTTTCCTTTCCTTATGGATACTAGCCCAATAGGGTATTTTGTCTTTTTCTTCGGCTCTGTATTGTAGGTCTTTGTAATATCTTTGA
>ML807221.1:95257-127090 GCA_009831015.1 Picea engelmannii
GAGTAAAAAAACCTAGCGCGCATGCCTAGGAGGGAGATCCAACAAATAATAGTAAAGTGATGCTCAAGAGAAGTACACCCTAGGGAATGGTGCAAGGAAGTTGTAACCACCTCCCAAAATAGCAATAGTGGTTCTCAATAAATGCACCCTCGAAGAGAAGTCAAAACCCTGCCAACATTGATATATCTCCAAATAGAAAGTAGTTAGCCATGTGAGGCATACCACACTCGAAATAGTAAGTGACCAAGTACATGGAATAGAATAATAGTATCCATGTGATGACTACTCCATCCTAATATGGGAATGTGTGAAGAATCTCTTCAAAATAATAAGTGTACTCAAGTACCAAGTCAAATATCCTCTTCAAGGTTAAAAGATGCGAACAAAACCAATGCAAAGCTGAAAATTAAGAATCTAGTGGAGTGCACCACCTAAAATAGCATGTCTAGAAGATGCGAGATGAAAAAATGATTTAATAAAGTGAGAATGGGCATGAAGGGATGGAAAATGCATAACTAACCCTCAAAGGATGTGCAAAGTCAACAAACTCCTCAATAAGTGTGCCAAATGAATTAAATTACTTGTCTAAGTGGCGCGTGTGAGTATGAATAAGGCTAAAATTGTTGAAGTTTTGCAACTTTGTGCAATCATACTCCATAAGAAAATACAAAGAAACCATTATAGAAGACCCTGGAATGCACTAGAAAGAAATAAATGACAAGAAGACCAAGTTGGCCCATTGGAACATTTGTAAAGGCTACAAAAGAAATAAAATAAAGTTAAAGAAATAAGGTGACTTGATTAGTATAAATAAAGGCAAGTTCATTTCATTATTACACATTTCACTCAGCTCCTCAACCAGTGCGCAAGTCTAGTAGTAGTTGCAGTAGTAGTTCCAACAAATTCTTCAAGGAGCATCCTAATATTTTTTTTTGGTGATGCACTATCTTTGTTCAGTGATGCGCTATGCTTGAGGGTTCTTCCTCACACTAAGGCATAACTTTCTATGTGCTTGGATTCTGGTGATGTATTTGTGAACTTGGATTAAATTTCTTTTAGAGAAAAGTTTGATGGGTTTTTCTCCCGAGTTCGGGTTTTCCCAGGAAAAATCTTTTGTCTATTGTGCATGGCTATCTCTCTGTGATTCTGTTATTTCCACTGCAGTTTTATTTCAGTTGAAATTTTCAGTGTATTTATTCTATGATAACAATGGCATTGAAATTTGTTTGAAATCATAATCTAATAATTATCAGATTTGGAAATTAGAAAAATCAACATGGTTTTAGAGATTGGTTGAGATTTGCTGCCGCATAAGAAACTTGCCACTGCTCAAACCTGAACTTTTCAAGCTCGTTGAGCACTTACTGAAAAGTCTTTGGAAATTGGGACTAACTCCACCACAGAGAAAATCGTCTTTCCCTAGCGCATCTACTGGAGCTCTCAGATTGACATTTCGTCAAAGTTGAATTTTTAGGGTTTTTAGGCTTATTGACATTTACTAGGACATTGAATCTTTTGTTTCTGATTTTTTTATTTCTTGATGTACTGATGGTGTACTATCTAAGAATTGGAGGCAACAGTGGTGATGTCTCCTACAGTGTATGACAACTCGAAATCATATGGAACAACAACAATAAGACTCCAGGTTTGCATATTTGATATTTGATATTGTTGCATATTAAGTAAATGTTGTAACTGGGACAACAATATTTAGAGGTCTATTACAGCTGAGTACTTTTGCTATCAAATGTGTATGAACACTTGAATATTGTTGGTACAATGATCATTATGTAAATGCTCACTGGTTAATACTAATGATGCACTTGTTTGCAAGCTGAATTAATCTCTTCTCTAGCCTAGTAACCCCATGAATAAGTTTAAATTCCATGGAGGTTACCATGGAGATGTTCTTGTTTCGGGCAAGTTACTGTGGAAGAATGATTTGTCACAACACTGGAAGAGTGTTGTTCTTGTTCTTGTTCCGGGCAGGTCAAAGGTGATAGCTCTGAGAGGGAGCGTGTGTGTCCCGTTCCCAAGAGTAGGCCAGCAGGGAGTGACTTAGTAGTCTATTTGTTCCTGTAGACTATAGTCAAGAAAAAACATGGAACGAGAGGAGAAATAAGGGAGAATTGATGGCTAAACGATGAATTAAGTCAAAAACATAGGAAATGTCACTTAAGCCTAAGTCAATGGAGAAATAGAATGAAAAGGTGTTAAGGGGGGACTTAATTAATTAATTACTCACCCGAGGAGGAAAAGCACTAGCCTAAGTGAGGTCAATGGTGAATTAGATCGGGAAGAGTATAAAGGGAGGAGGAGGAGATTCGACTTCTATTGTTTTGTGGATTTCTGGAGGAAACCACCACCATTGATCGGTTTCGGTGTTGAGAGACACACCCTAGCCCATCGGAGACCATCCAGGTATTTCACCGTGTGATTCAAGAGTATTCAGTTTGCAGTGTTGTGCAGCTCAGCCAGTGAGGGCATAAGGTTAGAGAGAGGGTTTGTGTCGCTACACGAGATCAGAGCTTGTATTGCAGAACCCTTCTGACCCAGTTGAGATCCAGCCAGGGCGCATAGATTGAGCCACCTGCCATCAGATTTGGATGGTGGAATCCTTCAGGGCGCAACAGTCAGCCATATAGTGCACAACTCTTGAGGGAGGACAGTTAGGGTTCTAGAAGGAGATTCAGATCAGATCCGAGGAAACCCCTCCGACCCAGTACAACATTAGCTAGGGAACACATTTCAAGACATATAGCAGTCGATTTCGTTGGTGGAATCATTTGGGTGCACTTAGAGAGCCCAAGAGGTGCGTAGACCCCCATGGGGTGAGATCCAGAGCTTCAAAGGACAAATCTTCCGCTCGACAGTCACCAGGATCAGTCTAGAGGCCAGGGCGCTTCTGGTGAGACAGTTTCCATCTTATTCTGACGGTTATAGCCTTCCGGACGAGTTTTCCAGTTTGTAGCGGTTATTGTGCTTCTCCAGAACTGTCGATTTTGCCGATCTATCCGTGCATACATCAGATCTGCCTTCATCTTCTGATCACAGGTATTTTATGTTATTTGCTTGTATTCCAGTGACGATCCATGAGATCTAATTGAGGACTATTTTCTATATTTCTAGTATATCATTGTATTTCCCCGCTTAAATATCATAATACATATTATTGGGCGGTTGTTGTTCCTTATTTCCGCATGCATCATATATATACTGTTTAAACCATAATGTATAACATGCACATGCGACAATCACAAAACTTCTCAAGCACATGACTAAAACGCATCCAGAAACCCCAGAGTATCAGATCTGAAGATAAAACGCATCCAGAAACCCCTCCAGAGTATCAGATCTGTGAGACAGAACACTAGATCAGCAGTAGATATCCAGATCACCAGGATCCGAGATATTTCAGTGGTATCAGAGCTTTAGTCCTGCCAACCTGTGACTAAAGACGATGAGTGCACCAGAAGACCTAGATGGCCATGAACATGTAGGTGACGAATATGTCACTTACAACAGGCGCAAGGAAAGAAGGCCTAGGCCTAAATTTCCTCCTTTCCCTCCCAACTCCGAGGAAGAGAAAGAGGCGCACAGAGAAGCAGAGAGAAAGGCAGAGCGTGAGGCTGAGAGGATGCTAGGAGACATATATGAGCGACCGGAGGGCAGTGGTAAGGCCCCCATGGATCTAAAGGCAGTCTTCATGCAGGTTATCGACGATATGTTAGCTAGTCAGTGGACCATGATTCAGTCCTTGGCACAGATGGCTGCTAGATTGGCTATAGTGGGCACCCCGGGCACACAAGCCCCACATGCAACACAGGGGAACTTAGGGGCAGGCAGTAGACCCCACTCACCTACTCGCACATGCACCTCTGCGAGTAGGATTCCCAAACCTTTGTTTCTCAGTTTCCAGAGGGCACCCCCGGTAGCAGCACAACTGTCGATAGCACAGAGGTCGCCCACTCATGCAGAGATCATTGCAGAGTATCAGAGGGAGTATGTAGCATTGGGCCGTGACTTCCATCAGGACATGACCCTAGTCGATTATTATGGACTCAGACTCAGGAACCACCCCCGAGAGCCATAGAGAGGAGGACCTCAGTAGCAACATGGGCATAACATTGATTTCATCCGAAAAGTTGGTAAACTGACCGTACCTTCTTTTGACGGATCGTCCAAATGCACCGCTAGAGCTTGGGTACAGAAGCTAGACACATACTACAAGCTCAACCAAATGACCGAGACAGAGGCCATCAGTTTCACTACCTTACACTTGGAGGGTGAGGCACACAAGTGGTGGCATCATGGATTGGTGACATTGGGCCATAGTCGCATCACCTCCTCCAGGGAGTTCATAGAGAGACTCATGGACAGATTTGATAGGAGGGATTCAGAGATCCATTTCAGAGATCCAGCCCAATTGAGACAAACTAGCACAATAGAGGCATTCATTTCAGAGTTTCAGCGGGTAGCAGTGGCAGTGACAGATATATCCGAGCCCAGGATGATCATGTTATTCACAGAAGGGATCGCAGAACCCTTGAGAGGATGGGTGAAGGCATATCGGCCTCACACCTTTTAGGATGCCATCCTACGCACTAGAGATTTGGCAGACTCAGTGCTGAAAACTAAACCCTTTTCCAAACCCTTCGTACCACAGAAGGATCGAGACCGAAAGCCATTCCAGAGAGAATGGAAGGGCAAGGAGAAGCTGGATGATGAGACGAGGCGAGAGATTATGAGGAAGAAGCTTTTCTTCAACTATAGAGATCCTTGGGTCCTAGGCCACAGGTGCATGGGAAAGGGAGAGATTCACTATATTGAGGTGGCAACAGACAGTGTGGACAGTGAGGTGGAGGAGCAGGACAGTGGATCCACCAGCTCAGAGGAGGAGTTAGAGCAGGCGGAGGAGCAACCTCCCCGTAAACCACCGACACCGGCAAGGGCCCACCCATCGGTAGTTCCACAGCCTCCTGAGCAGGCTAGCAAATAGAAACAAGCAAAGGGAGGAGTCATAGCGACCCTTATTGGTGTTCCCAGGTACGACACCCTCTGGATCAGAGGGACTATTCAGGGGGAACGTGCAATCACCTTGATAGATGGTGGGGCCACCCACAACTTCATCGACGCTTCATTGGTATTGAGACGGGCCCTTCAGACAGAGGAGTTTGAGGGATTTGATGTTACAGTAGAAGATGGCCATACAATGGAGTGTTTAGAGTTTAGACAGAGTTCCAGACTTGGAGATCAAGTTAGGCAACTACACTGTGAGAGATACATTTTATGTGGTTGACCTATCAGACACAGATGTGGTTTTGGGAGTCCAGTGGTTGATCACCTTGGGCAAAATCACCACCAACTACCAAACCTTGGAGATGGGGTTCAGGGATAGTGACGGGAAGAGGGTTGTTCTGAGGGGCATGTCGATAGGAGCACCCAGGACAATCTCAGCCAAATGGGTGGAGGGGTATCTGAGGAACTATATGGGAGGACAACATCACACATGGGTGAGGTGGTTGCACATGGGTGAGTATTGTTACAACACGACTCACCATATGTCTATCAGGATGTCACCATTTAGAGCATTGTATGGATACGATGCACCCACTTTTGTGCAGACTGTATTTGGGGATAGCACAGTCCCGGGGGCCAAATATTGGGTGGAGGAGAGCTAAAGGATTCTACAGGCAGTGAAGGGAAATTCGCAGGCAGCACAAAACCAACAAAAGATCTATGCAGACAGGCAGAGGGTAGAGAGCAGTTTCGAGGTTCAGGACTTAGTTTTTCTGCGGTTACAGCCATACCGACAGTCCTCCTTGAAGAGGAGCGGAGCAAAGAAATTAAAGCCAAGATTTTATGGGCCATACAAAATCATCAGCAGGGTAGGCGAGGTAGCTTACGAGCTAGAGCTACTAGAGGGTAGCAAGATTCATAACGTCTTTCACATTTCTTTCCTTAAAAAGGCAGTGGGACAGCAGATCAACACTTCAGAGGAGTTTCCACCCTTAGATGAGGAGGGCCAGTTGGAGTTAGTGCCAGAGGAGGTGCTCGAGCAGAGAGAGCGCAGGTTCAGGAACAGGGTCATCAGGGAGTTCTTGGTTAGATGGAGGGGACTTCCAGTGGAGGATGCCACGTGGGAGGGGGAGCAAATTTTGCAGCGCCCAGGGTTGATGTTGCTTGAGGACAAGCAATCTCGGGAAGGGAGGACTTTGATGTCCCGTTCCCAAGAGTAGGCCAACAGGGAGTGACTTAGTAGTCTACTTTTTGCCGTAGACTATAGTCAGGCACAAACAGGGAACGAGAGGAAAAATAAGGGATAATTGATGGCTAAACGATGAATTAATCCAAAAACATAGGAAATGTCACTTAAGCCTAAGTCAACAGAAAAATAGAACGAAAAGGTGTTAAGGGGGGACTTAATTAATTAATTACTCACCTTAGGAGGAAAAGCGCCTAGCTTAAGTGAGGTCAATGGTGAATTAGACCGGGAAGAGTATAAAGGGAGGAATTCGACCTAATTCCTCATTATGCTATGTTATGATTTGATGCTGAGAGAGTTCCCAGAGGAGGAGGAGATTTGACTTCTATTGTTTTGTGGATTTCTGGAGGAAACCAACACCATTGATTGGTTTCGGTGTTGAGAGACACACCCTAGCCCATCGGAGATACCATCCAGGTATTTCACCGTGTGATTCAGGAGTATTTAGTTTGCAGTGTTGCACAACTCAGCCAGTGAGGGCGCAAGGTCAGAGAGAGGGTTTGTGTAGCTGCACGAGATCAAAGCTTGTATTGCAAAACCTTTCCGACCCAGTTGAGATCCAGCCAGGGCGCATAGATTGAGTCACCTGCCATCAGATTCAGAAGGTGGAATCCTTCAGGGCGCAGTAGTCAGTCATATAGTGTGCAACTCTTGAGGGAGGACAGTTGGGGTTCTAGACAGAGATTTAGATCAGATCTGACGAAACCCCTCAGACCCAGTACAACATTAGCCAGGGCGCACATTTCGAGACATATATCATCCGATTCCGTTGATGGAATCATTTGGGCGCACGCAAAGAGCCCAGGAGGTGCGCAAACCCCCAAGGGGTGAGATCCGAAGATTCATAGGATAGATCTTCCGCCCAACAGTCACCAGGATCAATCTAGAGGCCAGGGTGCTTCTGTTGAGACAGTTTCCATCTCATTCCGATGGTTATAGCCTTTCAGACGAGTTTTCTAGTTTGTAGCGGTTACCGTGCTTCTCCGTAACTACCGATTTTGCTGATCTATTCATGCATAAATCAAATCCGCCTTCATCTTTTGATCACGGGTATTTTATCTTATTTTCTTGTATTCCAGTGACGATCCATGAGATCTAACTGAGGAATATTTTCTATATTTCTAGTACATCATTGTATTTCCCTGTTTAAATCTCATAATACATATTATTGGGAGGTTTTTGTTCCTTATTTCCGCATGCATCATATATATATTGTTTAAACCATAATGTATAACATGAGCATGCAACAATCACAAAAAATCTCAAGCACATAACTAAAATGCATCCAGAAACCCCCATAGTATCAGATCTGAAGATAAAACGCATCCAGAAACCCCCCCAGAGTATCAAATCCGTGAGACAGAACACTAGATCAGCAATAGATATCCAGATCGCCAAGATCCGAGATATTTCAGAGCGATAGTGATGGTTGCAGGTGGCAACATGTTAGATGGTCTCTGGTTTGAGACATGGAGTAGACTATCCAGACATGGAGTTGTGGGCGTGACAGAATACATCCATGTACTGAAGGAGAAGAGGATGAAGTTAGAACCTTCTGGAAAGAAGGGTACCTTTGTGGGATATAGAGAGTCTCATATGGAGATTGATAGTGAGGAGCAGGAGGCTCCGAAGGATGACCATACAGATCCCTCTAGTCCAATTGTTCATCCTTCAGACTATCTAGAGGAGTTAGTAGAGCCAACCGAGCCAGTGGATCTATAGTGACCAGGAAGAGGCCCTCTTGGCTTCGTGATACTTTGCAGGATGAAGACAGGCATTCAACTCCCCGTGGTACCTTCAGGGAGAGTAAACGATCTCATAGTTTCTCGAGTCACATAGAGTCACAGTTATGAGGAGGAGCAGGTGGTTCCACTAGTGGTGAGGCAGATGGCCCCACTAAATACCAACTCAGAAGGAGCCAAGACTCGAGTGGGAGAGAGACATCTTCCAGGACTGACAGACAGGGGTCATGAGTTGAGGAGGCCAAACATAAGCTTCAAAGGCAGGAGGCTTCTAGGAGATATGAGACCTCCTGTGAGGATCCACTTGTTTCAGTAAGATTGGCTATAGTGATAGAGGAGGCAGCCAGTCAGGAGGACTGGGGTATTTTTTTCGTTTTTCTTCAGTCATAGAGGGAGCAACCAGTGAGGGAGCAGACAGTGAGGCAGCAGGCCAACATGTTTGAGAGGATGCCAAGTCGACTCAAGAGGATAATTTGTATTAGGTTATTAGCCTCCAAGAAAAGAAGTCGACCAAAAGAAATAATATATACTGAGTAAATAGGTACCTAGAATGAGAAGTCGGCCCAGGCAGTTAGCCAGAATTAGTATAAATACATGAGGCTAGTCTTCATTCTGGCAGGTATTTCTCAGAACTACAGAGCTCACTTGTGCGCACTGCAGTTAGCCAGTTTGTGCACAAGTCTGGAGGAGAGCTTCCGTTGCAGCTAGCAGATTACGTTTCGGCTTAGACTATCTCTTGGTTATGGTTTGGACTATCTGATCAGCTCTTGTTTGGTGTGCTATCCTTGGAGAAAGGTGTGCTACCCTTTGTTTGGCTATCTAGCCTAGGGTTTTCTTCCAGAGTGATTCTCTGTCAAGGTTAAGGTGCTCGGAGGGTGGCTTCGGCCTATGGTTGGGTGACAATAGTGATATTGTCTATGGTAAAACGAGCACATCCATCATATTCTAACAGGTTATGGGCCCACACCTCCTTCATTCAGTCTAACCACTGGAAGGGAGCATAGCCATAAGGATATTTAGCTCGTTGAAGAACTACCGCTAGGGTTTCTAGCAGGAGCAGTCACTAAAGAACTGCCGCTAGGGTTACTAGCAGGTGCAGTTGTAGAAACCCTAACCCTCTCGTTGCGGCACCTTAAGTGAAGGGATTGACCTATTTTCCGGATAGACCAGTGCGCCCTATCCTAGCGTATCTCTTGGTACTCTTAGCAAGCCAAGACGTCAAGTTTGAGTCTTTGGTCAAATCTAGGGTTGACCAAGTCAAAGCAGCCATGACTTATTCTATGAAGTCAGAAAATAGGTTAGATGGAGCTTCTAACTTCAGAGCGTGGAAGAAAAGGATTGACCTCATCCTTGCCAAGAATAAAGTGCTAGATATTGTGAAAGGAAAGATCGTGGAACCAGAGTTTGAAGAAGGAAAAGAAAAGGAACCGCAGAACATTGCAGTTATGGAGAAGTTCAAAGAAAGTGATATTGATGCCATGAGTATCATAGTGGACTCTATAAAAGAACACTTGATACCCTACATCTCCCATCTTGACTCATCGAAGAAGATGTACGATGCCCTAACAAACCTCTTCTCAGTCAGAAACATTGGACAAGTAATGAGTCTAAAGAATGAGCTCCGTGACATGAAGATGAATGATGATGACAACATCACATCATACTTTGTGAAAATCTCTCAGTTAAGAGATCAACTACAAGCTATTGAAGAGATCATTTCAGAGAAGGAATTGGTAAACATAGTACACAATGGTCTTCCCAAGACATGGGATGCATTTTCCGCAAGCATGAATACAAGGAAGGAGTATCCTACATTTGAAGAACTTTGGACTTGTTGTGCTCAAGAAGAATCAAGGATTAGTGCAAAAGAGAAACCTCAAAAGAAGTACGATGATCAAGCCTTCACAGCAAGATTCGAGAATTTCAGGAACAAAAGGAAGTTTGAAAGGAAGCCAAATCAAAAGAAGGATATGTCAGAAATACAATACTTCAACTGTCGAAAATATGGTCACTACAAGAATCATTGTCTCGAGCTAAAGAAAAGGAAGGAGACACACGAAGCATCAGTTGCCGAAGAAAGGAAACCCTCAAGGAAAACCAAGCAGGATAAAGCAGACTTCTTCCTCTAAAGACAAGGTAACAATATTCTTCATAGTTCTTGTACATATCTTGTTTGCATAATCTCTGTACATATCTTTTATATCTATCTTTTAGAAGATAATATGTTCCAAGAAGAGCTATACCTAAGGAAGAACAACAAGATAAGGATTTCTATCATTATGACTACAAGTCAGACAAAACACATGAAAGGATGAAGTACATCAAACAAATCATGTGGAAGTTATTACATAAGTAACAAGCTGCAAGACAAGTCGAAATCAACAATCAAGAAGAAATTGGAGAAAGACTTATGACACCTTGCAGAAGGCAATAAGGATGCAGACGGAAGGATGGACTCTGTTAGATGGAGGGAGTCGATTATATAAAGAAGAGCATGCATTCATACATGAAGCAAGGATTCGGAGGGAGCTAATCCTACGATCCATTGAAGACGATGAAGTATATATCCATGGTAGTAGCCATGAAAAGCAGTATGTGTTCAGTTCGATCTTAGAAGAAGTCTTCTTCGAAGAGAAGCCTTAAAGTATCCTTAGTTGTCCATCCACATCCGTGATCCTATGATGAAAGAAAGAAGTGGAATCTTTAGGGCATGGAATCTATAAGAAACTCCATGGACCCAAGAACTAAAGAAAAACATGAGGAAGAACATGAAGATCCCAAGAAAGAAAGAGAAGCCAGAAAATCCAGTCATTGTATCGAGAATCAAAAGATTACTAGCCTGATATGAACTCACTAAAAGCAATCAAGTAAAGGAACTGAAAGTTGTGATGAAGAGCAGTGTATATGAATGCAAGCATTGCAAGATCCAGAACTAGAGGTTCTCCCAGATGGAGGGAGAAGACTATGATGATTACTTGTTCCAGTAAACCGGACATACCTCTACATGAGTCATTATATCATCCACAATATCCATGGGTTGGAGTTCTACATCAGATGAATGCAAAGACTGTTCTCTAGAGCAATTGAACAAAGAGCGTATGAAGAGCAACCTCAAGGCTTTGAGGTATACCAGAAAGAGACCCTTGTATGCAGATGGAAGAAGACAACTTGGTGGAGAGCCTCCAATGCATAACAGAAGGGTGATGAAGACTTTCTATAACAAAGATATTGTATCAGAATGGTTACTCAGAAGCTCAAGATGATGGATCGCTAATCCATGACAAACTCTCATGATGGCCGAAGAAGTTCCAGTTTGACCCTTGCCACGATGTTGTGAGCTAGCAGGAACCAAAGAGGAATCCAACAATGATATACTTTATTGATCAGAGCTATATGAAGCCTTCAGAGAAAACCAGTGTTCCAGAAAAACCAAAGTACATTTGAGATCAAGCATTACATTCTCCGTGATGAAGTCCAGAAAGGAGAAAGTGGTTCTCCAACACATATCTCCACAGATGAGCAGATAAGCAGACATTTTGGTAAAGCTTATGTCCAAGACGAAAGAGTTTGCGTACTCAAGCTAGAGCTCATGGAGACAACTTCCTTATTGAAAAAGGAAGAGATGACTCCCAGGTTGGGAGGGAGCACTGATGTGTTATTGATTTATGGACAATCATTTTTCAGTTCGAAAAATGGTCCAGGATGAGCAGTTCCTTTCCAGTTCAGAAAGTGGTTTGAGATTTCTGACGAACAGGCATTTTCCAGTTCAGAAAATGGTCTAGATCGAACGGTCATTTTCGTAATGAAAATGGTTCGATGGATTGCTGATGTACCATAGACAACGATTTCCCATTGTCGTTAACATGGGGAATGGTCTAGGGCAATCTTTCTTCTTGAGGGTTACTCAAGAAGACTGGCCCGCCTCACCGGACAATCATTCTTTCGAGGATCACAGTTGTGAGTAGTTTTGAAGAATGGTCCGTTTTGGAGGTTGGTGGAGGATAGCCATTTCCTTAGGAAATGGTCTGGACAGTGATTCCTTAGGGCATATTCATTTTCTCCAGGTTGCACTTTGTTTAGGGCCAGAGGAATGGCCCAGGGTGTGGAATGGTCCAGGTTCAACAATCAGGGACAGGAATTCCTTAGGGCAGACTCATTCTCTCCAGGTTGCACTTTGTTCAGTGTCAGAGGAATGGCCTAGGGTGGGGAATGGTCCAGGCTCAGAAATCGGGACAATTATTCTTCCTTGCTTGAGAAGAATAGTCCAGATAGCTCATCATTGATGTTTTACCTTCTGAGGGAAGATGCTCTTCCAAGATCTCACAAATGTGAGTGGAAGAATGGCCCAGATGATTCAGTTTATATCATAACAATGTTTTATGTGCAGGTTAATATCGGATGATTGTTATGGAGACTATATGTCTCTAGACAGTAGATGTATGCTACTGTGGTGGATGTGTTCCACTGATTGTGACTATATGTCACGGATCAAGTATCTGTGTGCTACTTGGTGTGGTAGTGTACCACTGGATTGTAGTTGTGTACTACTATGGATAGACACAATTGTGTTCTATTGAATGATATTGTTTTGATTGCCTTGAAAACTATTAGCAATGTTGGAAATGATTATCAACTAGATGGATGATCAAAGGACAGAGATTTCCCAGACGAAAAATGATTCAGAACATTTATTCTTCTAGGACATATGTCCAGATTAGAAGAATGGCTCTTGTGTCACTCTGTGGTGTGAGTGACTTATCCAACATCATGTCTGATTACTCAGATGGAGTATGGTTTCGAGAGATGATGCAACTGATGACACTGATGGTGATGATGGTGCTCATGATCTAGTCATGAGATAGTCTATACAACTATGTTGATGCTACTGGGTGAATGGTATGATTGTGCTCAAGACCATTACCTGTAATACCTCCCTAGCTAGGAGGGAGTGTTGATATTATGGTAGATGCGGGAGGTATTTACCTCCATGTGTAAACCTGACAAGAATAGAATATTTTGAGAAGCAAGAAGAAACCCTAATGAGTTGGCTAATAACCTTAGAAGACAAGTCGGCTCAAGAGGATAATTTGTATTAGGTTATTAGCCTCCAAGAGAAGAAGTCGGCCAGAAGAAATAATATATACTGAGTAAATAGGTACCTAGAATGAGAAGTCGGCCCAGGCAGTTAGCCAGAATTAGTATAAATACAGGAGGCCAGTCTTCATTCTGGCAAGCATTTATCATAACTACAGAGCTCACTTGTGTGCACTGCAGTTAGCCAGTTTGTGCGCAAGTCTGGAGGAGAGTTGCCGTTGCAGCTGCTGCAGCTAGCAGATTACGTTTTGGCTTAGACTATCTCTTGGTTATGGTTTGGACTATCTGATCATCTCTTGTTTGGTACGCTATCCTTGGAGAAAGGTGCGCTACCCTTTGTTTGGCTATCTAGCCTAGGGTTTGCTTCTAGAGTGATTCTCTATCAAGGTTAAGGTGCTCGGAGGGTGGCTTCGGCCTATGGTTGGGTGAAAATAGTGATATTGTCTATGGTATAACGAGCACATCCATCAAATTCTAGCAGGGTTCCCAGGCCCAAATTTCTGTGTCTTTTGTTTGAGCTTCTGCTCGATTTTGACAACATATCGGTAGGCCACGCCCAAGGATGAGATGTCCAGAAACTCCATTTCGGCCTGGATGTATCTATGCAGATTGCCGTGATACTTGAGCACCAGATGTTGCTCAGAATCTTTGATACCCAGCTTGGTGCGCAAGGTATGGAAGATATTTGTGAACTCGGGCACCGTTTGGTCTCTTTCCTACCACAACGTGGTCCATTTTGTGTACAGGTTGTCATAAATTCCAACAGGGTAGTATTGTTCCTTAATAGCATCCTTGAAGGACTCCCAGGTGACCGTGACTGTAAATAATGAGGGTTTCTCTGTTTCCTTTTGTTCACAAAAAGTTTCCCACCAATCTTTGACATGGGGGACGGCTTTGAGGAACGCAAAAGTAATCTTTTCTCTATTCGAAAAGCTATCGATAGAGAAATACCCTTGTAGCAAATTCAACCATTTGTCTACCGCTTCTGTGTCTATCTGACCTTCAAATATAGGAATATCGAAGTTGATTTGTACCTTGAAGGGGGCGGCGCCTCTGTTTGAGAAAGATGCATCGCCTGTTGGTAGTCGTCGAAGGATTTGTGCAAAACTATCCATCATCTCATTCCTCTGTTGTGTGAGGGCTTCCTCGAGCAACATTTTGAAGGGATCTCCTGTCCCATCGTCTTTCTTTTCTTCTGCCATGAGAGGTCGTTTGGGCGTGCGAGAGATTTTGTCCTCAAGAGAAACAAGCTCAAGACCCAATTCTTTGTACCCTAACCTCGTTGGGGACATGCATTAAGAATGACAAGGAGCAGATCGCTCTAATACCACTGATCCAAAATACATTTGCAGAACAAAATGAATACATATTATTATCAAAAGATACTTAACACAGAATAGCAGATATACAGTAAAATCGGTTTCTATTCAATAAGGAAATAAGCTGAAATTGTAAAATGTAGTAGAAACAAGCTTGCTAGAATGGTGGCGACTTATCTCTGAGAAGAGATGTAACGGCTATGCTCATTCGCAAGAAGATGATTACAATGAGGCTCTAAAGGTCTTTTTACAATAAACAGGAATGTAAAAAACCCTAAACATCCAAAAATCCTAACCCTAGGAGATGAAGCACCAAAAGTCATGCGGGCCTTGTTTGGGTAAGTTAGTACATCAACTTCCCGGGGTCTTAACTTTTGCATACAATCTCCGTTTTAGGCACACGATATCCCATTGGAAAGGTCTATCTGAGGACTACACATTTTTCTGTTATTTCATCAAAGGTCATTCTGAATGTGGCGAGCCCTAAAAAATGCTATTTAGGACCTCAAAACGACCCCTCAAGTCAGGGACCCGAAAACTAGGGAAAAAACTTCCCAAACGAGCTAGTTGGAATAGGTGGGAGGTCACCGACATCCATCTGGATCACCCTTATATAGGCTTGAGTTCAACTCTTATCTACAATAAAATAATATTTTTCTTATTTTGTTCTCCAAGGAAAATATAAGAAAATGGTAGAAAATATTACAATAATCTCTAAGTGGATGAATTAAGACCAAAATTACCATGCAAAATGCTAAATGAATATGGTGCCACATGTCATCTTCCTCAACATTCTCACTCATACAAGGTGCATGCAAAGTGCCACTTGTCTTTTCCATGTGCAAGGGTGCTCAAGAAATAACAACCTCAAAATATAATAGTAAATGCCAAGTCAAAGAGGTAGGGTGCATATCCAAAATAATGCATGAATGCCAAGTGTACAGCTCCCATGATGAGGGCGCTCTCCAATAAAAGTGTATAAGTGCCAGGTGTCTTGATTAGGGTGCTTTTCTAGAAGCCTTTTCCCCAAGAACCAATAAAATATCTCCTTTAGAAAGTGCACCCTTGGTATTTGAGCTTTGTGGACCACTTTGAATAGAATAAAACATTAAAATATCCTTTCATCTAGTGTGCCCTAGGAAAGAGTGCCTTTTGTTCACATAAAAACCAAATACCATAATAAAATAGTCAACCATGTGTCCACAAGCAACCCAAATGCAGATGTTTTGGGTTGTAAAGGCCTTGGCTCTTGATTTGTTTTTTTGTAAGGGTAAAAATATTTTAGTCTGGACTCCGGAGAAGTCTATTTCTGAGGGGGTGTTTGCTTATTTTTTGCAGGAGCTTGCACCATCTCAGAAAAGGCCTGCTGTATTTTATGATGTTCTTGAGGTAAGATGCTGAAGTTTCCCATCTCAGATTATATATCCAAAGCTTCTTGCTATTTGTTGCACAGAGGTTAAAGTCTGAACTTCTATTTGTTGCACAGAGGTTAAAGTCTGATTATAACTTCTATTTGTTGCACAGAGGTTAAAGTCTGATTATAACTTTACATGATTTGCAGGGAAAATCGAAGTTTTGATGTGCATGGATTTCAACCAAACAGCCATTTCGGCATGCAAGAACTAGTGTGCTTTCTAAATCAATAAAATGCCAGCACTATCTATAGTTTATGGAATGCGAGTCATATTGATTACCTCTTTTCTTATGGAACAGCTCCTCATCTATCACAATGAAAACTCATGTATGCACAATTCAAATATTCTAAGCTAATTGAGCAATAAACCTCTATTTTTGGTTGCATTCTGCCATTTTCTCCTCAACTAAGCATATCGAAAATAAAAAACTAATTTGGTTTCTGATAGAAATGTTGTTTGTTCTTATGATTGTTCAACGGAGAATAGATTTCTTCGCTAAGAATTTTGATGTTCAATGGAGAATAGATTACTTCATTAAGGTATCTCGATGATGGTTAAAATATGCCAACATGTGTTATGTACCAAATGCTTAAAATATCAACATGTTAGTAGCAAGTGTTGGAAATAACATCCAAAATCCATGTGTATCCAGTGCTAGTGTGTTGTCATTAATTTGAACAGGACCTGTTAAGAAGCATAAGACAAGTGTCAAGTTGTTATGGTACTAGCAATATGAATGTGGAAAGTCTCCACAGTGTGTTTAAAAAGCATTCACAGTTTCGTATGTTTGAATACAATGTAATTTTCTCTTGCTGTAATAATAATAATAATAATATATTTCTGAATATACTGTGCATCTTTTTTGTTTGCAACCTCTCAATATTTTCACATAGTATCAGAGCTTGTTAGCCTTGATCTACTATTGAAGAGGGGGCTGGATCCTGAAAGCTTCTATTAAGCATTCTGTTATAGGACTAGTAGTAAAGAGTTTGTTTAGTCAATGCAGTCAAATAATCCAGCAGACGAGTAAATTTAGTTACACAGCAGTTTGATGATTAAAACACTGAACTGTCTGGTGTGATTGCAAACGCTATTGCTGTGACTGCAGATTTTTGTTTAAAAAGTTGCTAGTGCAGATTGTGAAGAAGCTTATTTAATCCAACGGAAGAAACAAAAGAGAAAGACGCTGCATGTCCAAGAAATTCCAGGAGCGGTTGATAGAGGTAGCAAAGAAGGGAGTGGAACCAATGGCAATGAAGAAGTGCACTTCGTTGATGACACTATTGATGTGGCCAATGCCAAAGTTATCAACTATTTTAATAATCAGTTGATGTGTTGGGATCATCAAATCACATGAAAAGAAAATGTTGTCAGAGGAAAATATAGGTTTCTCCACATGTCTCCAAATTTGGTGGTCTTGGAGGAAGAAAGGTGCTTGAGGTCTCCCAAGGGTACAAGTGTGCCGATTTGTTGGACTTCTGTACATTTAGTCGACTTGTTCAAGGCATAAAAAAAGAATGGAAAAATTGTTGAGATTTGTTTGGTTCAAGTACACATAATGCCAAAGTGTTATTGATGCAGTGGCTTTTTGACTTAAAAATGTCACTGGCACACAGGTAGATGAAGATGGTGGAAAGGTAGTCTTACTCAAAAGCATGAGAACAATGTTTAGCAACATGGCATTTACGTTTGGGAACCTACCATCACAAACTCTGGGGAGCATGATTATAGCACTTATTGAAGAAGAAATACGGTTAAAGAACAGTGATGACAATGTAATTTCTCTTGTCGATAATAATATTTCTGCTGCTTATTTTCTGTTGAATATCTTTTTCCTTCTATTTCTTATGTGAAAAATACTGAGATTATGCAGAAAAGCATGCACAGATTGCTCAGAATGAGTATTTTATTATCACAGCAAGAATATCCACTACAAGTTACAGGCTGCATGCTTTTTATCATAGATTGTGAACCACATTATATGTAATTTATTTTATTCATGATAATATATCTACTGCTTATTTTCTGCTGAATATCTTTTTGTTTCATAAAAGACTGCATGATTACTCAGAATGAGTATTTTATTATGACAGCAAGAATATTCACTACAAGTTACAGTCTGCATGCCTTTTATCACAGATCGCGAATCGCATTATCCATTGCATTGCCATCACTGCTCTTTATAAAAATGACTGACATAGTTCAAGCTTCCTAGAAAGCGCTGGAGTTGGGTCTTATCAGTTATTTTGTCTGGAAATTTTTCTGCAAATTCCACTGCGTGGGTCTGAAGAACAATTTGGCCATTTGAAATTGTGACCCAGAAATTTGATAGAGGTTTTAAAGAGATCCATTCATTCTTGAGCATTGGTGTGGAACAGAACAGGAACTCTCTGATAAACATGCCATAATTCTAATGGGAATGAAATGTAAGAGAATGTCTAATTATGATGATTTTCATAGAGAATGGACCCAAAGGATATATGAGGTAAAAGATAGCAAAAACCTTCTCTGGAAGCAAGTATATCTTGCTGCTCTCCCCAGCAAATTTGTTGAATAATTAAAAGTACAAAAAGCTTTTGTTCAGCCTTATGAGCTTTATACTTGGGGAGAAATTTACACAATCATTACCTCTTCCCTAGTAGGATTGTGTGCTAACATGAAGGTTACAAAGTCAATACAAAAGCTATCAAAATTATCAGATAGTAGATCTATCTGTGAAAAATATGGTATGGCCCTAGGTGACCCAGTTAGAAAAAAAAAAGGGAAAAGAAAGCCATGAGACAAAGATTCCAAAAATACGAAAAGGGCAAGCCCAGGTCTTACAAAAAAGATAAGAGGAAAATAAGTCATAGGAAATACACAAAGTCTCATTATTACTCCCTAGAAGACATCAAATTGCAATCTTCCAAACAACAAAGTAAGGCCAACCTAACCTGTTGGTTATGTGGATAACCAGGACACTTGCCTAATAGATGTCCACAAGGAAAATAAAAGGTAAGATCTCACAACAAAAGGCCTGACAAAAGGCTGAGTCTTCTAGGAAAATAATGTCAATTCGTTGCAACAGATGTGGCTCAAGTCACCATGATACAAATCAATGCCCACATCATCCTTTTCCTAAGACGGAAGAAGTTCATATGCTTCAGGAAGGATGTTGTCAGTCTACTGACACTTCTGAATTTTAATATTGCCCTAGTGAATCATCTGATGAAGAAATGTTACTTATAGCAAATGATTGCATCTGTAAAGTTCCAAAGTTTTGTATTTTCCCGACAGAGTCTCCAAGTTATGAAGAAATAGAAGATGAAGATGAACCGGAACCTAAAATATGTATGGCTCAAAATCAGTATGATGGAGATGCTCAGATGCTGGCACAAATCAAGGCATTGCCAGAAGGACGAACCATCATAAAATGTAAGCTTTATTCAAAATCTCGAGAAATTGGTGGAGGCTATTCCCAACAATATAATATTGGGATGTTTTGTGATCATGACTAATATCTTCTCTGTATGATTTGCTTTCCATTCAAATTATTAGAACTCGCAGCACTTCTCTGATGTATGGTGCGGTTTGACCCACATTCTAAGGAATCTATTGGAAAGTAAATCATTTACAGAAAAGATTGTCAATCTGTACTAAAAGAGTTTGTCGACCATTTAGGACGATTCTTGCACGTTTCGTCGGCCCGAAGTCTAGAGAAAGTCTATAAATAAGGTTCGGGGTGCTCATTTGAGGCATCGAGTCTTAGATTCTTGGTTAGTCTTTGTCTTTTGAGCTCCCTCCTGTCTGAGCTATGATTCTTTCTGTCGCGAGTGTGATAGTCTGCGCAGGAACTACTCCGTTGGGAGCCCGTGAACTAAAGTGGCAGAACTCACAAGTCTGTTTGAAGAGTTTTCTAGTAGCACCAGAAGCCGAAGGGTTTCTAGATAATTCCTGAGGTCAAGCTACAAACTACTGAAGTCTGAGGTATCCTGAAATGTGCTATGGTCAAAAGATGTAAATTTGAGTTTGTAAGTTTGAAAAGCTCTGTAAATATTTTCTGAAATTAATAGAAATATTTCCACAATACGTGTTTATATCATTCCTTCTGAGTAAAATTTCATTTGAGGTTCACTTGAGGTTCGTTAAGAATTCTGGAGCACTATTATCCTTCTTTTTTTCCCGCTAAGACAAGGAAGTCACTCAAGGAGTTTGTTGAAGGAAGGGTGTTGAATCTGCTTGAAGGATCGTGTAGGGGTTCGTGTAGAAGTTCATAACATCAGAAGAAGGTGAAAGGAAAAAAACAAGCATCATTCCTCATCGAGGGATGCCTCTGCAAAAAAATGGTATTAGAGCCAATCCAGGTTCCTTGGATTCTTCCTCTAGTTCTAATACTTCTCGCTCTATGTCTTATAATGAAATGAAACAGAAAGCAATAAAAGAAAGTCAAAATGCTAAAAACAAAATATCAGCTATTTCCCATCTGTTTGGTTCAATGAGAATGCGCGATGTGAATAGTTTCAATAAACTATATAAAGAAGAAACGCCTCTCCCTAGGTGGCAACTTCCTAAGTTATCTGCTAAAGATATTTATGATGACATGCCTATGTTTCAACTACGTGCATATTCTCAATTTAAAATCATTGAAACAGTCTCTGAAGTCCAACAAAATGAATTTGATCATTGTATAATCCCTACCTTAGACCTTGATGAAATTAGGATTGAAGCCAAAAAAATCCAGAGAAAACTTCCTACATCTCGGATGTATCCGAATAGGCATTGAACCTCTGCACAGAGTCGATATACCTGCATTCGCTCTTATTGCTATGCTTGATAATAGTTTCAACAAATTTGTCCATGCTCTAATAGGATGGGTACAAGGTGATCTTGCCAGAGGCCCTATCTGGTTTGACTGTCATCCAAATTTCAGAGTGTCTGTTACTAACCCAAACCTCAAAGATATATTGCAAGTCAAGATTCTCACCAAAGTATATGATATGAAGCCTAGTTATGAAAATATTGCAATCCATTATAAGTTGGCACTCAGATATACTAACACTCTTTGTCCAATAGTTTTGCATGCATATGATAGAGATTCAGAGAGCTCTTCCTTAGTATATACCTCTGCAGACAATGCCAAACTTGTTCCCCAAGCCATTTCATGGGAACAATTAGATTTTCCTATTGAATGGATAGTGCAGGCTCCTAAGCCCTCACCCCAAATTACTCTCAATACTGCAGATATTGCAGAAGATCATACTCAAGAAGTTATTTAGTTTCCTCGAAGAAGGATTGTCTCTTCTAAGTCATCATATCCTGCATCACATACAACCAGATATGATTGTTTTAACACTCCCATTTTTCAATGGCCACCCATTCCAGGACTCATCCAATGCCCTTTATGTTCTACTCTTGTCTCTAACTAGTCCTCTCAGAGCAGCCAGCGTGGTGAAGTATTTTTAAACTTTCCATATACATCGTCTTTTCCATCTCCAAAATTTGAAGGCATAGATCCATCCATTTGTACTCATGAACCCATCTAGATGGTACCACCTTCTATTCTTGCAAGACAATGTCCTCTATGCCTTAAGATGGTTAATACCCAACCTCAAGTATGCTCTCCTATACATAAAAACCATAATCCCAGAAGTGATTATCCTCCGGCCTCGATCTCAAAAGAAAGTTGTCCTCATCCAAAGTGTTTTGATACAACAAACATAGATTTTCCACATGAAAGCCATGTCTTAATGATGCATCATATTCCTGAGCTAGAAACATATGATCCTAGACTCAAAGAAACATTTAGCTATTGTAGACCATCGAGAACTCCAAGATATCGATTAGGGTATATTGAACAAACATATGCAATAATTCCATCCTGTAGATTTGAAAATCCATTACCCACAAGACTACAAAAACCATCAGTCCCAGAGATGCACAAATTATTTTCCCTTATGAATGGATGTCCTAGAAGAAGAGTAAACATAGACTATATTAAGAGTGTTAATTTGGGATCTTTTTACTCATCCCCAAGCCAAAGAATTTAATGCCACTACTTCTGCAGAACTAAAGAAAGATTTATTTGAGCAATGGAAAACATATATGACAAAAAAATATTTGTGGATATCCTTTTATGAATGGTATAGAATTTCACAAAATGAAGCAATTCAAATGATGTCTTCCAAAGAAAGTGTCAATACCAAACACAAATGGAAAGCCTTAAATGGACAAACAACGGAGACATATTTCCCTTTTCCCCCTTTTAAAGGAATCATTCTAGGAGAAGAGGAAAAACAAACTAAGGCTACTCCCCTCATGATTCATAAGGAAGAATCTCAACAAACAAATTCAAAGAAAAGACTCCAAAGTATGTCTGAACAGTTAAACAGGATAAATACTGCTCTAAGAGGGATGGAAGCACATACATTTGTAACCAATGACTATGCTAGAAAGAAACACATAGATCAACTTCAAGTCTCTGCAAATCAAGTTGCTTCCAGTATAAACTCTGTCAATTCCCAAGTCTTTGAAATAAAAAACGCTTTAGAAAGTGAAAAAGACTCTTCAAAAAGATACCATGAAGAGCCAATGGAAGGATTATGTGAAGCTTTTAAGAACATAGTGGAATCTATCATTAAAGTATTATAAAAATATGGAAAGCTTCATGACAAACCAATTACTAGTTCTTACTTATTTCCACAAAAGGTCTCATCGTTAAACTCTATAGTCTACATTCCTGAAGAAACTGATTTGAAGAAAAAGTTTCCAGTCCATTTTCCTCGAGAACAAGAGGAATCATCCTCATCTTGTCTTCTAGTTACACAATCTCATATTCTTCCTTGGAACATGACTAGGGTTCTAGCTCCAGACCTTTATGGGAAAGGCAAGCTACTAGAAGCACAAACATTTACAGATGAAAATTTCCCAGAGTGGAACATAGATAGTATGACCATAGGCCAAATCCGTCAAGTTATAGACAAAATGTATGTTTCCTACAGAGTCATGTGCATGAAAGGGAAATGTAAAATATCTTGCCTTAGCATGTCTAGGTGTGTCACAATCTAGAGCACCTAAAAAGTTCAAAATTTTTCAGATGAATTCAAAAAGTGCATGCAATGTGTTTGGATGTGTCAATGTGTTGAAAAATTCTGCGAAATATCGTCGACTTTTTAAAAAATTGCGACTTATTCATAAAGTCGTGATTTTTTCCTAAAAGTTGCAAGTTGATGGTAAAAGTCATCCACTGCGCTAAGTCCGCGGGGATAAAGTCGTTTTAGAGATTTTCTTTTGGTCATTTCACTTGTTTGTTGTTGGAGAAGGAAGGAGAACAATTTGTGGTCTTCCTCAATCACTGTGGAGATAACTAAACAATCATCATCATCACCATCAACAATGTTTTAGTGGAGCAAGGGTTCAATTTCATTTTCCAACCGGTATTTCATTTTCCAATCTTCCATTCATAGGTATGTATTTAAATCCCACTATGTTAATG
This sequence comes from Picea engelmannii, assembly GCA_009831015.1. Taxonomy (NCBI): domain Eukaryota; kingdom Viridiplantae; phylum Streptophyta; class Pinopsida; order Pinales; family Pinaceae; genus Picea; species Picea engelmannii. The sequence continues at coordinate 118,564 of ML807221.1, forward strand.
TTTTTTTTTCATAGATTTATGCATGTTTTCTTTCCTATTTGCTTCCCTACATTTTGCTATTTTTTTTTTCATTTCGCCATGATTTTCATGCTCATAAAACAATGTAAAGGTTTTTTTTTTATGGGACAATAAGGTTGAGACTTGATGTTAATTTTTTCTCCACCCTCTTATTGCCATTTTTCATTGCTAATAATCTAATCTACAGCTCTGATTTTTTTTACCAATCGCCTGTTTTTTTTTTTCTAGTGGGGTTTACTATTATTTTCTTGTTTTTTTGGTGCCTTAGGGTTGAATTTTGAAGCTGTCAATTTCAACAGAAAATATGTCGAAGCCTTTGGATCCATTTTGGGTGTATGGGATCCTTGAAGATGGGACAAACCGACAACGATTAAATTGCAAATTGTGTGGACTGAATATGTCATGGGGGATTTGTAGGTTGAAATACCATTTAGGTAAAATCCACGGGCATGTTGTTGGAGTTTGTAGTAACACTACCCTGGAGATTATGAGAATTGAATTTGATTCACTTGAATCAAAGGATAAAAATAAAGAAGTAGCCGTAAATAAGGTTGAACTTATAGTTAGAATTTCAACGACATCTACCCCTAAGGGACAGAGTAGTGGGAAGGGCTCCATAGATTCAGCTACCGGGAGATTCGCATCTTTTTTTGTTCCACGAACCAGTGTTGGAGTACAAACTTCCATCGGGTTAGTGTTGAATATGTTGATATTATGGTAGCTACATGAGGTATTAACCTCTACGTGTAACCTTTGACAAGACTAGAATATTTCGGGAAGCAAGAGAAACCCTAAACAGATGTGTAGAAACCCTAGAATACATGTTGGCTCAATAAAATAATTAATATTTAAGCGATAACCTATAAAAGAAGAAGTCGGCCTAGAAAGGTGACAAAGAGAACTATAAATAAGAGGGCGCTAGATCTCATTTGTCATTCACACTCTCACAACTGCATAATGACTAGTAGTGTGCAAGTTTGGATAGGGAGTGCAACTGTAGCTACTGCAACTGGGATTTTGGTCTTGGGTTATGGTTTGGACTTTCTGCCTTGGTTATGGTTTGGAATCTCTGCTTGGTGCACTAGCTATGAAGAGACACATGTTACCTTGGTTGGCAATTGGTTATAAGGATTTGCTTATGGAATTATTCTATCTGTCAAGGTTAAGCTGCTCGGGGGTGGTTTCAGCCTATGGTTGGGTGACAATATTGCTATATTTTTTATGGAAAAACGAGCACATCTCTTTATTTCTAATAGGTTATGGGCCCACACCACCTTCAAGACAGTCTAACCACTAGAAGGTAGTTGTGGCACCAGTTACAGCTGCAGCTAGGTTTTCTAATTTGCAGTTGCAACAAACCCTAACCCTTCTGTTCGGGCACTTATCGTGAAGCATTCGACCTAATTCCTTACATCCTAGTGCGCCCTAGCTTAGCGCACCTCTTGGTACTCTCAGCCAACAAAAATGTCAGGTTTGAATTTTTGGTCAAAGTCAAAGGTGGACTGGTCAAAGTCAAATTCAAAGGTTGATTGGTCAAAGTCAAAGCCAAAGGTTGACTTCTGGTCAAATTGATTTTGTAGTCAAATTTGAAATTTTAGATTTTCTAACTTGTTCTAATCATTGAATCTTCTGATTGAGTTTCTAATCTCTTGTTGTCAAGATGGTATCTAGTTTTTAGATTGGAAGACAAGCTGGACAATGCTACAAGGTTTCAAAGGTATGCACTTGTATATGCTATCTAAGCTATATCATATAGAAAAACATGAGTGTGTTTACAAGGAAAGTAATAGAGATATTGTCCAAGCTGTAATCTTGGATTCAGTGCATTCAGAAGCACAAGCACACCCTCCATAGCAAGTGAGGCTTTAGGTTCCAGGTTTGATTAAATTGTTAAAATTTATATATATCAAGGGTGATAGTTGCTACATTACAAATTGTGAAAGAAATCTTTGAAAGATTCTATTATTGCTAGGTGCAATGAGTACTTGACTACATATGAATACTATTGATATAGATGCTTATTATACTTGTTCGCAAGATGAACTAACATCTCCTCTAGATAGATATTTCTTGTTTTCTCTTTTTGTTCTTGTTCCGGGAAGGTACTCTTGTGAAATATGTTTGATGAACAATCYTTGCGGAAGTTGTCATAGAAAWTTTTTATAAGGATGACACAACTGCCAGATGGGAAACAATCAAAACATATAGAGACAAACTTAAAGAGACTCAGAGGAGTCAGACTTGAAGGAAGTCAGGAATCTAAAGGAAACCAAAACATGTTTGTGACACTTTGCAGAAAGMAAAGAGAGATGCAATAGTTGAAAGTATGGAATCGCTCAGATGGAGGGAGATGATCACATAATTCCAAAAGAAGAGCATGCATATTGCTCATTCAGGCATGAAGCTAGTATTAGGATGGATCTAATCCCCAAAAATATGATCCATTGAAGAAGATTCTGTAAATACTATGAAGTATCTATCCATGTTGTTCATTGGAAGTAGCAGCCATGATAAGTAACACGTGTTCAATTTGACTCTAGAAGAGGTCTTCTTCGAAAACAAGCGTTGAATATCCTTGGTTTTCCATCTACATTTATGTTCCTATGGCAGAAGGAAAAATTTCGAACCTTTAGGAAAGACGGGCATGAAATCTATAGAAGATTCCATGGACTCCAACATTGAAGAGAAACATGAGGAAGAACATGAAGATTCCAAGAAAGAAAGAAAATCTAGAACAACCAATTGAACCAAGTTTGAACCCACTAGAAGCAGTCAAGCAGAAGGAATGGAAGGAAGCTGTGATGAAGAACAATGTATGTGAGAAATTGTGAAAAAGACTTAAGCATTGATAGATACAAGGCAAGAATCAAAGCTAGAGGGTTCTCCCAGAAGGAGAGAGAAGACTATGATGACAACTTGTTCCAGTAACCATACATACCTCTACATGAGACATTATATCTCCTGCAATATCCATGGGTTGGAGTTTACATCAGATGAATGTAAAGACTGTTCTTATCAACAAAGTAATTGAATAAGAAGCATATGTAGAGCAACCTTAATGTTTTAAGGTATACCAAAAAGAGACCCTTGTATGCAGATGGAAGAAGACCTTGTATGGATCCAAGCAAACTTGGTGCAGAGCCTCTCATGTACAACAAAAGCATGGTGAAAACTTCCTATGACATAGGAAGTATATTGAAATGGTTCTTCAGAAGTCTGGGATGATGGATTGCAAATCCATGTCAAACTCCCATGATGACAGATCTGAAGAAGTTGAGAGACTTTGATCTAGTAGACCCGTCTTTGTATCGACAATTGATTGGTTCGTTAATGTATTTGGAGAATACCGAGCCAGATATTTTCTTTGTGGGACATTTGAGTTATGATATACAACTGCATGGATTTATCGATTCATATTAGGTAGGGAGTGCAGATGATAGAAGAAGTGCTACTTGGATATGTTTTAGTTTGAGCTTTGCCACGATGTCATGGGCTGGAAGGAAACATAAGTCTGTTAGACTTAGCACTGCAGAAGCTGAGTTTATTGCAGCTTGTGATGCTTTTACGGAAGCAGTGTGGCTCTGTAAGCTAGTTTCTAGACTGTTTGATTAGGCGCTGGATTCGACCGTGATATATTGTGATAATCAAAGATGTGTGAAGGTTTCAAAGAACCCGGTGTTCCATGACAGGTCTAAGCACATTGAGATTGAGTATTATTTTCTCCATCATAGAGTCCATAGGGGAGAATTGGTTCTCCAATATATCTTCACAGATGAGAAGATAATATATATTTTGGAAAATCCTATGTCCAAGATGAAAAGTTTGCATTCTTAAGGGACAAGCTGGTACTTGTGGAAATGACTTCTTTATTGGAAAAGGAAGAGATTACTCCCAGGTTGGGAGGGAGCATTGATATGTTATTGATTTATGGGAAGTCATTTTCTAGTTCGAAAAATGGTCCAGGTTAGGCAGTCACCTTCCAGTCCAGAAAGTGGCCCAAGATTTCTGACGGACAAGCATTTGGAAAATGGTCCAGATCGGACAATCATTTTCGTAATGAAAATGGTTTGATAGATTGTTGATGTACCATAGACAATGATTCCCCTTGTGGCTAGTGTGGGGGAATGGTCTAGGACAATAATTCTTCTTGGCAATCACTCTGAGTAGTGGTCAAACATAATGGTCCGCTGCTCCGGGCAGTCATTCCTTCGAATTTCATAGTTGTGAGCAATTTCAAAGAGTGGTATGTTATAGGAGGTTGGTGCAGGACAACCATTTCCATTAGGAAATGGTTCAGACAGTCATTCCCTAGGGTAGGCTCATTCTCACCAGGTTGCACTGTGATTAGTGCCGAAAGAATGTACCAGTTAGGTGAATGGTCCAGGTTCAACAATCAGGAACAAACATTCCCTATGGTAGACTCATTCTCTCTAGGTTGCACTATGATTAGTGTCGGAGGAATGGCCCAGTTAGGTGAATGGTCTATGCTCAGAAATTAGGGACAATTATTCTTCTATGCTTGGGAAGACTAGTCCAGATAGCCCATGGCTGATGTTTTTACTTTGCGAGGGAAGATGCTCTTCCAGATCTCACAGATGTGAGTGGAGGAATGGCCTAGATGACTCAGTTTGTATCATGATATTGTTATGCAGGTTGATATCAGATGATATGATTTCTGTGGAGACTGTATGTCTCTAGAAAATAGTTGTATTCTACTGTGGTGGATGTGATCCACTGATAGTGACTATGTGTCACTGGTTAGTAGCAGTGTGCTACTAGGTGGGGTTGTGTACCACTGGGTAGTAGTTGTGTACTACTATGGATAGACACAGTTGTGTTCTATTGATGGAATTTTTTTGATTTCCATGGAGACTACCACTAGTTTTGGAGATGATTTCCAACTAGATGGATAGTCAGTGTGTTGATGGACAAACATTATCTAGGAGGAGAATCGTCCAGGCAGGACATATTGCTGGTGGACAGACATCCTTCCTACGAAGGATGGTCCTTGCTGATGTACCATGGAAAAATATTCTTCTAGGATGTATGTACAGATTAAAAGAATGGTCAGTCTCCCTGAGTTCACAATGGTGACTAGAGTGGAGAGATTGGTAGAGGACATACATTTTCCCTAAGTTCAAGTTAGTGACTAGAGTGGAGAAAATCGTCCAGGACAATCATTCTTATAGGACGTATGTCCAGATTAGAAGAATAATCCTTGTAGCCCATGGTGTGGCTTCCAACATCTGTTGGAAGATTTATTCTTCTAGGACATATGTCCATAATAGAAGAACGGTTCTTGTATCACTCTGTGGAGTGAGTGACTTATTCAACATCATGCCCGATTACTCAGATGGAGTATGGCTTTGAGAGATGATGCAGTTGATGTTATCAGATGATACTGATAGTGATGATGTTGCTCGTGAGTTGATCTATGTGATCATGAGATAGTTTGTGTGGCTATGATGATGCTACCGATTGAATAGTTTGTTTTTTCTCAATACCATTTCCTTTAATACCTCCCTATCTAGGAGGGAGTGTTGATATTATGGTAGCTATGGGAGGTATTAACCTCTATGTTTAACCTTTGATGAGACTAGAATATTTAGAGAAGCAAGAGAAACCCTAAACAAATGTGTAGAAACCCTAGAAGACATGTCGACTTAATAAAAAAATTAATATTTAAGTGATAACCTATAAAAGAAGAAGTCAGCCTGGACAAGTGGCAAAGAGAACTATAAATAACATGGCACTAGAGCTCATTTTTCATTCACACTCTCACAACTGCATAAAGACTAGTAGTGTGCAAGTTTGTAGAGGGAGTGCAACTGCAACTACTACAACTGGGATTTTGGTCTTTGGTTATGGTTTGGGCTCTCTTCTTGGTGCACTAGATTTGGAGAGACATATGTTACCTTGGTTGGCTATTGGTTATAAGGGTTTGCTTATGGAATTATTCTATAAAGGTTAAGGTGCTCGGGGGTGGCTTCGACCTATGGTCGGGTGACAATATTGCTATATTTTCTATGGAAAAACAAGCACATCTCTTTATTTCTAACAGAAGAACATGGAGAAGGAAGAATCATACGAGGTTATGGGGAGGTGTCTTTTTTGGAGTGACATACCTCTCAACATCACCAATAACAATCCATTTTGACAGACGATGTGTGATGCCATTGTTGTTGTTGGTCCGAGGTACAAAATCCCTACCTTTGAGGAGTTGCAGGGGCCAATTTTTCAAGCGGAAAAGGAAATCAAATCTAGATTGAATAAGTTCAAGAAGTCATGGGAGATCTCTAGATGCATAGTGATGTATTATGGTTGGACAGATAGGAAGGGTAGGACCCTTCTCAATTTCTTGGTACATTGTCCTAGAGGTACCATGTTTATCAAATCAATGGATGCATCGACACATGTGAAAGATGCAACATTGTTGTGTGAGTTGATGGATGCATTTCTCCATGAGATCAGTTTTCATAACGTGGTGCAAATCATAATAGATAATGTAGCTAATTACGTGTTTGTTGGTAGGTTTCTTATGGAGAGGTACCACTCATTGTTCTGGACTCCGTGCATTGCACACTGTATTGATTTGATGCTCGGGAATGTGGGAAAAACCTCCTTCATCAAGGTGGTGATTGATCAAGATAGGAGCATACCCAAGTTCATATATAACCATATTTTCATTCTTATCCTCATGAGGAGACACACCAAAAATAGGGAGTTGCAGCGTCCTACAATCACTCATTTTTCCACTAACTTCCTTACTCTTCATTCTTTGCTTCAATATCAATTTGAGTTGAAGAAAATATTTGTTTGTGATGAGTGGTGAGATTCTACATATAGTAGGAGAGAGGATTGGAAATTCATTTCCAGAGTGGTGTAAAACGACTTCTTCTGGGAAGGAGTGGTAGAAGTGTGTGTAGTGAGTGAACCTTTGGTAAAGGTTTTGAGATTGGTTGACATCGATAAGCTCGCAATGGGATATTTGTATGAGACCATGGATAGGGCCAAATAAGCTATCTATGCTTATAATGTGGGAAGGGGTAGCCACAATTTTCGTTGATAGATGCTATTATGGGATTTGATTGATACTCGATGGATTGGGATGCTCCATCAACCCATTCACACAACAACAATTTTCCTCAACCTCGCATTTACCTACAAATGCAACTTTGGTTTTGATGGTGAGGTGATGGAAGGGCTCCATACTTGTCTTCATAGGATGGTACGTGATGCTGCAATTCACATCGAAATTAATCACGAGATAGAGATGTATCAGAATGGTATCTAACTATTTGTCTTTGAAGATGTTGTTGCAAGAACCATTTTGATGCCATGTAATTCATTAGAATTTAGAAGATAGTTCAAATTAAAAATTTAAATTTTAAAATTCGATTGTATGTTTTAAAAATTATTTTAAAGTTTAATTATGTTTTCTTTATGTTCTCTTTCTTTCTTAGCTGTATATGTTTGGTGGTGAAACTATGGTGCAAGGTCACCAAATTTATAGAGATTTTCCATCCGAATTCTCTGTCAAACATGTACCTCTTCGGGATGTGAGCTCAATTGGAGTGTATTTGAAAAAATACACTCAAAGAAGCGCATCAGGTCAGAACTTAGAACTTCAACAGAGCAATTACATTTTTTGTAATTTATGAGTCTATGACCCTCTAATATATTATGACCCTTAAGACTCATTAAATTTTTATGACCCTCTTACAAGTTGGAGTTCTCACGTCTCAATGACTTGGTGTATGTCCATTACAATCTTTGACTATGGTTGAGGAAAATGGATAGAACACCAGATGTGTATTCCATTTTCTTGGACAATATTGATGTATTATATAAGTGGAGGGTGGAGGCTGAGATGCCTATCATGGAGGAAGCACCTGCATGGTTAGAGGATGAAACCGAACATCTACAGGACCTAGAGGAGCAATAGGAGGAGGAGGAGGAGCTTGAAGACATCATGGAGGATGATGTTATAGCATCAACACCACCTTCTATACTTATTGATACACCTACTTCTACACACACTAGTCGCCATCCATTGTCAGACTCAGGGCCTTCTATTGTCAGGGGAAGGCCTGACAAACAACCCATTATATTTTCCTGTAAAAGGGAGAGAGGGCGTTGATATTAGATAACTAGCTGCTAGTTTTGTTTCATTTGTCATTTTACATCTACCTCATGATGATGATATACATTTATAATTATATATGTGATGTCATTTTGTATTGGTTCTGGCCCTTCAAGATTCAATATCGACTTTGAAGTATAATTTTTTATTTGGCATCCACTACATCATATATATTAGTGATTTCTCCATATTTATGTGCCAATGTGTTTATCTGATGTTGTTGTTTCTTTATATGTTTAAAATTTTGAAAAAAATGAATTCTATATTTTGTATTTTTTAATGTTTTTCGTGGTTTTCCGATTTTTTCTGAAACAATGTTTTTTGGGCCCTCACCGACTTTTTCAACACCAGTGTCAATAAATGTGT